>QLOR01000553.1:0-13691 GCA_003313825.1 Sarcodon aspratus
CCACTGGTTGTAGTGTTATTTTGCAATCAATCTGGGGGATGTGATTGTCTATTTGTGGTTGTTTTCCTTCGGACTTTTGACCAAATTACGGTACATATAATCGCATTTATTACTATGTATACAAATACCCTATATATGTGCCCAGTATTGAGCAATTGAGGCCACAATTTGTGTGCTGGCAGAAGGTATTACCATATTAGGAAGGTGGAAGTGGCTGGAATGCGTACATGTGCATTGTGCCACACCTTCCCAATTAGGAAGTCGAAAATGCGTGCATTGAGCCCAATACCCAATTAGGAGAGCACTGTGGGAATAGTGCATAACACTTATATTAGGGTTCTTGAGTAATTACACATGATTTTACAATTGCCTTGTTTTTTACACACTTGTAAAACTCGACTATCACAAGATGTAAAACAGTTATATAAGATGTAAAACAGCCTGGCAATAGTATACAAACCTGGTAAGTAGCACTGGAATTACTTCGTCTGGATCGGTTTCACCGGCCTCATCGAATGTTCCAGTGTATGGTAGTCGTTGAATATGGTCGCATTCTGGCAAAGCTAAAGTGTGGACCCTGGAAGCGAAATATCCTTCCTGGCCAAGTACCCAGACTGCCGCACGATAGAACGCATTGCCCTGTAATCCGTGTTCCTGTTTGATCCATTTTTGTTCATCAGCCGAAAACTGAAGTGGTGGGCCGAACTTTGGCTCTTCCAACGGGTTTGCAACCGATAAACGACCTATTGCGATATGGACAGAAATGTCCCCAATGTGAGGAATCCCATGAGTATTCAAACGAATACCCATTGGACGTTGAGTGGGATGATTCCCAATGTGATCCATCCATTTCTTCGGGTTGTGGTTGAACGACACACTCGATCCCTTCTTCAAAGTTGTGATGGTTCATCGCATCTCACTGGTTTTGACATTTTTGATCTTTGGAGGCATAGCACTCCATCGATCCATTGTGATTGACCAATGTGCAGGCAAGTCCTTAGATTCCAGCCAGAGTTCACGGATTCTTTGAATGAATAGAGCCGCGCGCGTAATGTCCGCCGGTCTTTTCTCCTGAGCAACGAGATCCATCAACGACGTAACTGATTGTTCGTCTTGAGGATCTTCCGCAATTGGCCCCCTCCCCGGTGGAAAAGATAATGACCTGAGAGGGGGTGGCAAGCCCAGCCTGGTATTACGATTATAAGAGTCGTTATAATCTTTGCCCATACGAACATAGTTCGTGCCGTTGAACGCCATATTACCAGGACCGTAATAAAAGGGATCCTCGTCCATGAGTTCCGCCCGAGTATCCGGGAGACGAGAAGAGCCGGCCACTGCAGGAACATCCGAAGGCGCTGCACCAGGTAACCAACCAGAGGAAGGATCATAGCCAATCTGACCTTCCTCTTGTTCTAGTAAATAATTCAAAGGCGAATTATCCACCACCATCATAGATGGCTCAGTAGTGACCGGGGCAGAGGCAGGGACCGGAGCCAGAGCAGGTGGGACGACAGTCTCAAGTCGAGTAGCCAAAGGAAGTGCAGACAGAACTGGATCCACCATTCGTGATACCAAGGGCTGACCCGCAAAGACAGACTGAATTCTGTCTTCCAACGGAGTATAATCCAGGGAATCATAACGCCCATATGGACGAGACGATTCCCCACACCTGGCACGGTCCTCAGCAGCAGCCAGGAGATCATCTGATCGGTTTAATTGATGTCGTAAACGTTCAACTTCCCTCCTGGCGTCAGCCAAATCATCCCGAGTAGAACTCAGGTCTCGACGTAGTCGAGTCAACTCCGCCTGATGATCTTCAGCCGGGCCATGGTAGAATTCCCCTCGATGGCGTTCCACTTGCACAAGATCAACGTTACTGCGGTCTCTTGCCTTATGAATGGCATAGTCCATGCAGGTGGTACAGTCTTGATTATGGACAATGTCCCCGGTAGAAAATGCAAACTCCCACATAGGGCTTCTTGCACGACGAGGAATCTCATCCTGTCGTGCTAGACGACGTGGGGACCGAGATCTTTCACGTTGAGAGAACGACTGGGACGACGATCCAAACGACGAGCCATCGTTGGATACACCAGCATAACTGGCGGAAGCTCGTCCACGACCACGGCCACGGAAGTTTGAGGACGACGAGTAAGATATACGAAGCAGGTGATAGACTGGTAAGTGGGAAGGGGAACGACTAACGGAGTAGTCAAACACGACGTAGTCGTGGTGGTTGTGGAAGAAAGAAAGAAAAGAGTTATTAGCCGAGACGCGTCAATCCTGAAATGGAGGTGACAGCCATGAGGACTTGATCGACGCGTCACGCCTTCTAAAACAAGTAATCGACGTGAGTTTAAATTACAAAGCCGATATGACTGTATCCAGGCACTATCTAGTTGTAATTATACTGTTCTGTTTTCTGTTGTTTTTCGTAGTATGTTTGTTTCATCGTAAATAACAATTCCCAATATCCAATGACTTAGAATTAAATGCTGAGTGTTGTCTGTTTTTTGTTATGTTTTCTTGTGTTTTCTACAGTAAATAAACAATGGGCTCGAAGCGTTTGAATAATAAGGTATATTATTTTCGTCTAGAGGACCGTTTCCTCGTCGACTGTCCAGTCGTCTTAGACGACAGTTGGTTATCCAACTTCTTGGGTAGTTCCATCCAGTCCAAAGCATTCATAATCTTCAGATACTCGTCAAGAGCCGCAAGTTCATTGCAATTCTCAAGAGGCTCCCAAGTTGTGTCTCCTAACGACCATCTGACGTTGAACTCGATTGTCTTTCCATCCCAGCGATGGCCGACTATCTCATCCACCACCCATTCGGAGTCGTCCGGTTCACCATAGTCATAGAAGTGCTTGGCTTCCCTTCCGGGAAACAGGTCTTCGTCATTATCGAAGAACGGTCTCAGCAAACGAATATGGAATATGTTGTGTATGTTCCTTCGTTTCATCTCTTGTGGGAGATCTAATCGATAATTCGATTGGTCAGGCCAAGCCTGAGTGATGGTGAACGGTCCAATGAAGAGTGGTAAGAGCTTTCTAGTGTGTCCTTTTGGCATACTGAGATTAGCTGTAGAAAGCCAGACCTTGTCTCCTTGCTTGAAGTCGGGATCCTCTCTGCGTGAACGGTTTGCAAAGTGAGTTTGCCGCACTCGAGATGCAATAATTGCATCGTGCACCTGCCGCAAGTTCTCTCATGCTTTCTCAGCATACGCTTGAATACCTGGTTTTAAACCAGTAGTTGTTGTATTCAGCAAGCCTTTGAGAGTCGGCATATACCCGTAGTTCAGTTCAAAGGGAGCAAATCCTGTGGATTTGTTATGCGACGAGTTCATCGCAAACTCTACCATAGGTAGTTTTTCCTCCCAGTCAGATTGGTCTGGCTTAACCACGGCTCGTAAAATGTTGTCAATGACTCGGTTGGCTCGTTCAGTTGCGCCGTCTGTTTCAGGGTGAAACGCGGTGGACATCATCAGTTGAGTTCCGCAAAGCCGTTGAACCTCTCTCCAAAACTTGGAAGTAAATCGTGGATCACGATCTGTGACCATGGAGCTTGCAACTCCATGCAAACGTACTACCTCAGAGAGGTATTTCTCTGCTAACGCAGATGCTCCTGTTGTCATCAATATGGGATACAAATGAACCATACTGCTGAGTCGGCAGATGATGACCCAAATGAAGTCGTGCCCGGATGGTGATGGCGGTAGAGGACCAATGAAATCCATTCCAATAGAATCCCATGGATGATTAGGGATCGGCAGACTATGTAATAGTCCTCTCGGCTTCTGAGTTGAATCTTTCGATGCCTGACAATGACCGCACGATTGGCAATATGCCAATACGTCTTTGGCTAATGTAGGCCACCAATACGATTGAGACAGATATCTGTTCGTCTTAGCTTCTCCCAGATGTCCTAGCGTCAAATGACCTTGTGCGATTATTCGCTCCGTGATCCTAGAGTTATCATAGATTGTTCTAGGTATGCATAGCAACAGTTTCTTTCTGTCATCTTTCTTTAGATATAGTAATCCGTCATCCATCTGGAACTTAGGATATTGTGCTAGATCATTAATGATCTTTGAGAACAAATTGTTGGTCTTGTATCCTGCACTGATTCCAGTCATCAATTTGTCTCCTTGCGCAATTACTTGAGCAGTGTTTGTCTCAGGATCATCGAGTTGTGCGATTTGAGTCACTCGGAGTTGCGCCTCCAACGGTAGATCCTCTCCTTCCGGATCAAGTCTACTGTCGGCACTGACATAGTCAGTTTCCGGGTGCTTTTCTTCCTCTTGGTCTGAGGAGTAATACCATGAGAGGCAATCGGCCACTTTGTTGTGACTTCCTTTGACATACATGATCTCAAACTCAAATCGACTGAAATACTCCGCCCATCTAGCTTGACGGTTTGACAGCTTACGCTGTTTCTGGAAGAATTCCAGTGCACGGTGATCCGTGACCACAGTAAATTTCCTGCCAACAAGTTTATCTTCCCACTTGAGTAACGCTTCTAAGATCGCCAACGTTTCCATTTCGAACACTCGATAGTTATATTGAGCGTCCTTGAACTTCTTGGACATAAATCCTGCTGGGCGACAAGTCTTCCAGTCCAGTCCTTGGCCATACAGTGCACCAATGCCAGACACCGATGCGTCACAAATGACCCATATGGTCTCCAAATTCTTTGGATCGATTGGTCGTAGTATCGGTGTCTTGCATGCCAGTGCTTTGATCATATCAAAACACTTTTGGCATCAGGAAATTTAGGATGAAATGACAAAGGATTATAAATAATTATAAGGTAAATAATATAAATAATATACATAAGTCTTATACATGGTCTGGTAATTAAAGATCTAGGACAGTAGTGTTTGCAGAAATCACAAAGTATGCCAGAAATGAGGAAAATGACAACTTGTGCAAGTGTTGCCGGAATCACAAAGTATGCCGGAAATGAGAAAAATGACAACTTGGCGCGAGAATTGTCAAAATCACAAAGTATGCCGGAAATGGACGAAATGTCAACTTGGTGCAAGAGTTGCCAGAAATGACCAAGCGCGTAAGAATGACTGCATCGATAAAATGCAGCGGAGCGAGACTTTTGATAAGATGTATCTGGATGGCAGTAATTACCCAGATTCATACTAGTGAAAAGAATCCGAAAGTAGTATCTAGCCTTGTAATGCACAGTAGCGTTGGCCGAAACAACAAAGTACACCAGAATGGGTGAAACGACAATTAGTATAAGAGTTACCAGAAGTGACCAAATGCGTAAGAAAGGCGGCATTGATCAGACATAACAGAATGGAATATCCGGTAAGATATGTCTGGGTTACTTAGTTTACCAAGATTAATCCTAAAGACGAGAATCTGAAAAGAGTGCCTACCCTTATAATGGACAGTGGTGCTGACGAATACTGCCGTTGATGTCAGCATGATAGCACTTGCTCAGCACGTCCCTGCTGGAGATCATCAGATCAAGGACGACAAACCTCGCAAGGATTGCAAGGGTACGATAACAAATGGCATGTATTGGAGGGGTAGGTCAACAGCTACCTGCCCAAGAGCGTCTTCTCAATAGTTGTCTTGCTTGTACCAATGTATCGACAATTGAGCGTATGATCTAAATTGTCAGGTTCACACTGAATTTGCACACTTACCAACAGATGGAATAAGGCAAATATAATATCATCTGTGTTTTGCTATACAACGGGCTAATGGCAGGTTCATGCATACTAATTTATGGTTCCTTATGCTGTCATAGACTCGCCGGAGTACCTGCTGCTGCTGCTGCTGCCTGTTTCTCAGCCCTCTTCTCCTTGATCTTCGCTAGTGCGCTATTCTTCAAAAGTGGTCGTTGAGCTGACGAATAGCTTGGGAATATATGGCTGGTAAGTTGAAAGAGGTGGTTGGCGATGAGTAGCAGTTGTCGGATATGGTAACGTGCGCACCGGTTCCACCACACCATGAGATCGTTGACCTCTTCCTTCTCCTCAACATCCTTGAAGAGTTCCAATACACTATTGTAAAAGCGTTCGGAGTCGGTCACCGTGTCCGATCGAGAAAAGACTGTGGAAGAGCTTAGGGCAAATCGACACTAGGAGAGAAGGGAAGATGTGTATAGCAGAACGACATCGATCAGACAGCCAACACGAACCTGAGTAGCGATATAAGCAATAGAAGCTGGAGTGACGGTAGTCATGCCATGAATTCGTGCGTTTCCCGATCGCGTAGCCTTGTTCACCTTCTCGACAGAACTCGGTGATGTGAAGACATGCTTGTACGCCTGCATGAAACACAAGTGAACATATTAGCAAGAAAAACAATGACGAAACCCGCTCACTGATATAAGAATGTGGCTTCTAAACAAGCCTTTCCATGGATCTTCTGGATCGTACTCGTACCCCGCATACAGAAAGACCGGCCACTGGTCACCTGGGACTACCATTTCCCCACTTCGCAGCTTCTCTTTAACTCTTACATAAACAAGCATTAGAAGATGGCGACCAAAGAAACAGAAAACATACTCTGTATCATTCCAATCCAATCCTGCGGGACAGAGGAGCGCTCCTGTACGTTCATGGTGAAAACCACGATCCATCTTGACGTTGCGCGTGAGAGGTGGATGCAGGGATTGACCTCGAGGAGTTATCCAGTCCAAGACGGGACCCTTTAGACTCTTTGTATCGTCAGATCGCGCACTCAACACTCCCTTCTGTATCTATAAGAGGAAAGCTTTGATCAGCGTCAGAATCGTTCCGTTTACTGAACGTACCATCTCATTGATATTTACAATATCCTCCTCAGAACCATTCATGAGCCGCTCCTCAAGACCTGGGATCATCATCAACAATGCCTCAAAAACTCGATGCTCCCGGCGTTGCCTATTGTATAAATAGTCCAAATGCAGTCAGGCTTCGACTTGAGACAGCAGGAGACATAAATGAACCATACTCATAAGTGAACGACTCCTCTGGTTCTTCTGCTAGTTCACCCACACGCAGTAGACCATTTGTAATAAGAGTCGCAACATTGCACAATGCATGTATGGTCCGGCCAAAATGGCGGCCATGGTGAACTAGTGGATCGGTCTGACGTCTGCTGAGAGTAATAAATTTACAAAACAGATAGTTAAAAATCAGACACTTACGGTCTTTTTCTAGGACCTAGTTGAAGAGCACTCGGTGCAGGCCTCTTACCGTTCGTAGAAGTACCGTCCTCAGACATTCGTCTGTGCTGGTGGCGACTGTGAGCAATTACTAGTCGAAGGATTTGAGCTAAGAGAGCTGGAAGAAGACAGAGACACACCACAAGTGTTGTGAGGAACCAGTCTGAGGGAGCTCCGCCTCGGCAAGTGTGGGTTGAGGGTTTATGTACAAACAAAAACATGACTCAGACTCAGAGTCATCCTTGTGGGTTTACGTGCAAAAACCTATATAAACGATCCAATTATCGGTTAGAAACTTATAACCTCCACTTGAACACGCTCACCCGGAGCCTCCACACCCTCACTGTGCCCTGCAGACGCCTTCTACGAATCAACATCATGCCTCTCCCAAGAGACCTTCCGTTAACTCTAACCATCCCCACCCACCATCAGCTACTTCTTCGTGAAGTGCGCGAAGCGACCCATGATGTTAAACAGTTGGACCCTGTACGGCGTGAATTGACTATTTTTTACTGGTATGCGCATTACAGGCGGCGTGTCAACGGTTTTAACATCCTTGTACAGGCCAGTCAACGAAAGAAAACGTGTCACGCCAAGCGAGTTGCACGAATATCGTAAAACTCACGAATTCCTGGGCCCATGTTGCCTCTGTCCACTTTTTGCGGAAAACCGCCGAGGGGATTTCACAGAGTCCGCGATATTTATCCAGACATCAGGCGAATTCTCTGGGCAATATGTTGCAATGTGTGCTAAAGGAGAATGCGGTTATTTAGGTCATTTTCATTTTTACACTCAATACCGTATGCACTCACATCCCTCCACCCTTCCAGCGCCACTTGAGCGCATCTACTCAAAGTGTGGGGTGCATGTGAGAGCATACCGTCTTCGAGGTAGGTCACGATTCATCCCCCCATGTGCATCGTATGAAGCTGACCGGTTGAAGATCCTACCAAAACGTGTCCTCTACCTGTGTACCATCACGGCGAATTCAAATCAGAAATAATGAGACAAAGAAGTATGTACCACGCTACTTACAAGGATAAAAAGTCCTCACTGATGACGAGAAGGTGAACGTAATGCACCCCATAGGATACCGCTTAAGAGAACGTACGCTGTGGCGGGTAAGCATATCTGGTGACATATCTGATTACATTTAATGAAGTCATTTAACGATAACTATTGCGGCAGATTTAAGCGAACCTCTTGCTATATCCACGACTACTTCCAGCACAGGGTGCATAACCCACTTATATCAAAGCTAAAAGTATAAAAAAATGCTAATCACCAGTCTTTTTATTATTAGCCTTATAATTATTATATAATCATAAACAAAATCATGAAAAAAGTCTCTTAAAAGTCTGAAATTAAACTTTTATTCACATTCTTATTTATGATTTTATAATAATAAAAAGGTTAATAATAAAAAGACTGGTGATTAACATTTTTTTACACTTTCAACTTTTATATAAGTGAGTCATGTACCCTGTGCAGTGATCGCAGTAAATTTCAACGACTCAATTCCATGATACAACCTGGACTGACAGAAGTGGAATTTTGCAATTTGTTTACGAAGTGCGGGTTCTGCGGCATCATCACGACGCGGGACGTTGGCCCATTCCATTACTGTCCCGTAAATGGGACAGAAGAAGTACCTACTGACGTGGACTCAGACTGAGAAAATGGAGATAATACGTTACGGAAAATTATATTAATCGACAGTAGAAAGTATAAATAGTATTCTCATAAAGAAAAATGAAAGTCAAAATAGCGTCAGAGTAAGCAAAATAGTTGAGACCTGAGAAGGTTCTAATGCGTTGGAGTTGTTAAACTCGATGCAGCAAAAGAAGAACGAGAACAAAAATCAACTAAGGACCGGGAAATTATGACGCGCATGTCACCCCTCACATTCATGAGCACCTATAAGATAAAGTGAACCAGAGAGAGAGAAAGAAAAAGGAAGAGCATGAAGAAAAAAAAGACTGACATGCGATTTTGAGAAGCAGATACCGGACACTGGCAATAAACCTTCACCAGTGCTCAGCACCAGCGAAGTAGAAGACGCCTAAAGGGCTTGACGAAGACCTGGGGCAGGGAGCGCAGTACTGGCGATCTCGAACTTGAAGGTAAATCGCAGGATGACTGAGTTGAAGGGGCCTATATGTACGTCAGATGAGAGTCGATGGTGCCGCAACAGGAAGAAAGTAAGGATTGAGTATGAGAGACTTCACTAGTGCTCAGCACTGGTGAAGTGTGAACTTGAAGTGAACTTGAAACTAAGTACGTCATGGAGTTCAAGTTCAACAAGGCGAGTGATGATGACCAAGCAGTGATCGAGTCATGTGACTGCAATCCGAATTGAAAAGTCACTTGCACCGTGGCCACTACCTCGTTGTCATCTACTTTTTCACTGGTGCTGAGCACTAGCGAAATTTACCGTTTTTGACACATCCTGATTTATCGCTACTATCACACGCTGCTCCTGTGACCCCCTCAAGTCCTTTAGACATCTTCTAGTATTTCGTCGGTACTGAGCACTAGCGAAAGTTTGCCAGTTTTACCCACATCCTGGTTTACCGCTATCACACACTGGTCCTGTGGTCCCCCTCAAGTCCTAAGACATCTTCTATTTCTCCAGTTGCTCGTATTTTTGCACCCTGTGTCGGTTTTTCTGAAGAGCAATCATCCTTGTTGACTTCTTTGTGCGTCCTCTTGTTCAGGTTCTATCGGCTGGACGCTCCAACAGCTACACCAAAAGGCAGAATAATTAACAGTTGTACTGTTAACTACCAAACGGTATATATAGACGAGTATGGAAATCCGTCGTAAGCGTAGTCTTACACAGTGGCAATCGGAGTTCACCGAACTTCAAGCTTCAAGTTCAATCGTTCTATCATGATCGTGCTACCAGTTGGTCAGGTTTCACTCCACGTCTATACCCTGTTTCAGCAGATCCGACGTTTATCACCACATCATTCATCACCTCGACGTGATGTCCTTGCCAACTCCACCTGTTCTACATTGTTGTCATCGAATGAGCGCCATCAGCATGTCATATCCGTGCAGCCTATTGTCCAACCGTCGCCGACAACCAATAATCAAATCACAAAATTCAACACTTCGTATTGGCAATCATCGGTTTTTTCAATACACCACATATAGCACTATCGATCTCTCTAGCTTTCACTGTTGACTCCATGGTGTGTCTACCACATACATTTGGTCAATGACGTCCTGCACGTCAATAGGACTTTTATATGTATTTACTACTTGCAGCTTATTGTACAGCGGTGTGTATTACTACCACATGGCGATGAAAGCACTCCAAATGTAACACACATGGAACTATTGCTATAATAAAATACAACTCAGTCTATCTACTAAAAACACAACTGGAAGCCAAGCGACAAATCTCTTTAAATAGATGTTGACGGATTACATTTATGTTCTTACTCGACTACGATCCATCAATAAATTTTGTTATTCCATTACAATGGAGACTTCATCGTCGTTGTAGTGCGATGCACAGCCACCGTCACCATCAGATGTGTCTTGATATGTCGTTTCGATGAATCGTAGTCGAATCACGATGGAAATCTTATCAAACGAGAATCTACTAAAAACACAATTGGAAGCGAAGCGACGAATCTCTTGTACAACTTGAAATAGATGAATCGTGGGCTGCAATCTGCAAGCTTGTGAAGAAACGATGTTTCGGCGCAATAATTACTTAAGGCTTACACTTGGGGATCCGCCTTATACTCCGGGCAACTTGAAGCTCCGACTCGGCGCTGGCGAGTCACGGTTGTGCTCCTCCCACTACATTCAAGTTGAACCGCAGGCTCTCTCAGCTCTCTCCTATCAAGCTTCGATTCGATGTGTTGATCAGGTTTCACTTGATCAACAGGACCGTCTTCAAATTCAGTCTTGGCCATTTACACCGTCACTTCAACAGTACCCCCCCCCCTTTTCGATTCTACCTCCTGAGTCCTTCGATATTTTGTTGGTCAGGTTGCACTTGACCAACTGGACCGTCTGTGACCATCGGTCCAACAGCACATCACTTCACTTCACGATCAAGACTTCGCTTCGTTTTCTGGACCACCCTTTGTCTTAAATCCAACCCTCCCCCATAATTCTGCTTAAATGGCGGACAAGGTGACTACGGTCAAACTTCACGAGGAGTGGCACGGCATCATAATGCTCCTTTCGTTAACCTCAGCCCTTAACAACAATGGCCACCCATATTTGCTGAAGACAGAAAACGAAAAGCAACTGTACCAGGGCATTTTTGACAAATCTCATACTAGCCAGGAAGTTGCGTTAAATGGAGTTATGGCTATCGCTGTGTGGGAGTTCGACATTGCAGCGATCACATTTTCTGGTCCTTCCCGAATTACAGGCGCTACCGAGGCCTTCGCAATGCAAACCGATTTAAATGAAGAACATGAATATGCAGTTTTTCCTGATGAAACATCCATGACTACTATCAAAAATCCAGACTGGAAAAAGGATCTCAAGCAAGAAGAAACCTGTGTAGTGGTCTCAAAAGGCACATCTCGCTGGCCCTTGATGAAGGAAAAAAAAATCAACCGATATTTCTATCAATTTTATGTCAGGGTTTCCCATTTTCAAGCGGCATCCAAAATCATGCTTCTAACTAATCGTAACAGCAATGAACCTTGTGTTAATCATATCGCCACTATAGCCGATTATATCAGCGATCCAGTTGGGGAGGACGAGAACCTCTCCAATGAACGGTTCTGGTTGATGTCTCAGTATCTTGTCGCATCTTGCTGGAAGAAGATGTCCCGGCGAATTACGCATTGGTCATCACAGAGTTTCATTCATCAATTGGCCATGATCACAGTCGAGGATATAACAAATTCATTCCCTTCGAAACCTATCCATAAGTCAACCCGACAGGATCGTCATCTGGGAGATCACTTGAAGATACTTCTCGATGAAGGCGGGATTAAACCTCTCGTGAAGTCATATGATGTCCTGACCGATACCAAATCCTCCAAGGACTTATCAGGCTTTACCCGTTTAATACAGGCGTTGTGCCTGGAGGGGACCGAGTGCACTATGGAAATGTTCCCTCTTTTCCACAAAATTCTCGTTGCTTCGCTCAGCAGATATAGCCGAACTCTTGCGAAAGGAGGGAGTAACAGAAAGTATGCTCTTGGCATTTTGCACTGCCTCAACATTCTACGGCGCATTGCATACTCTTCACTCCTCGCATTTCATATGAAATTTTTAACATTCGACAAAAAAAAATTTCAAATACCCCTCAACACAGATCTTGAAGGACTCAAACCTGGCATCAAAAATTACCTCAACTTTGGTGGTGACTCTACCCAGAGTGTACTTTTCTTCAGGAACAGTGCAGACGAAATGGATAGTACTGGAGATGATAAGTATGATGAGGGGAACGACATTAGCGAAGAAGAAGCCGTGTCCATCCTAAATGTGGACAATGGCTCTGGAGATCCGGCTTTAATGTTTCAGCAATGGATCCGGTTGCAGGTTAGCCACTTGCAAGCACTGTATGTCTTGTCCCCGTATAGGACAAAGCATATCGGTCCCATCAACATATCCGTTCTCAGTGTCAAGGCGAAGTTCGACCGACCAAGTGAGGCTCCGATGAAACCTTGGGATGAAGTGCTCGAATCATATGCCCCTCCATCTTCCAATATTGAATCTTTCAAGAAGAAATTCCAGGAACAAGCTCAATACTTTTACGACGTCAGCCAGGGACGACCTTCCACCATCATCCGCGCATTCTGCGACATTTTAAATGTCGATACAGGCAATAAAGAAACCGACAAAGGCAAAGGCAAAGGCAAAGGCAAAGGTCCTCCACGGGTAGCTTTTAATGGCAACATACATTGTGAAGCCGCTTTGGCATCACTTGCGAAGTACATAGGCAATGTTAATGATGCATCCTCTCAACTGAGGAGTGTGCTTGAGGTGCGGTATCCCATACGTCAAAATAACGAGTCTCGAGTTGACATAATATACAGAATTTGGATCAAAGAAATATCGGAGTGTCAAAACTATGTTGCCCCGTCTGCTGGGATCTTCTGCGTCACTTGAGAGGTGAGACCGATGCTTTCAAAGTTCGTGGCTTTCATACCACATTGTATCCAGTAGATCTTCCCTCCTGGCTTCCCGAGGAAGTCGTGAAGCACATGGTCGATATATATGGGAAATATTTGAGGGAAGAGCTTCATCGCCTTATCACAAGTCCCTTCACCCAGTCACATAGTCGCACCCCCTCCAAACAGAGCAGAGTCAGTGTCGAGAGTGATACGAGTGTTTGGTCTTCGGATCTCCCCAATGCGGCGAAGTTCTGGGAAGAATCTGATTCCGACAAAGAGTAAATCTGAAGATGGTTGAATTATATGGGACGCATCTACGTCGCGAGCTCGTCGACACGATTTCTCATTCATTGTTTCATATGCCGTGTTCAACACCTCCTCCTCCTGCATCTGATACCCATCGCGTCGCTGTTTT
>QLOR01000554.1:0-17293 GCA_003313825.1 Sarcodon aspratus
GAGTCCCAAGACTATAAAACCTTCTGACTCCGCGCTTCCTGTCTACTTGTGGTAGAACGACGCTGATACAAGCAGGAAAAGTTAACACATTAATATATGGATACAGCAGGGAAGACTGGATGAGTTGAACGAAGAAAACAGTTTATTTTGACCTGCCGCGGACCCCTTGCGAGGAAGGAGTGGAGAAATAATCGAGAAGACAATAAGCATGAAGTGTTTATACCATATCCGAATTGTTGGACATGTGCATTGTCACCAGGATCGAACCACAACTCCGAGTCAAGGCTGTTTCGGGATGCTGAATGGGTGTGATTCTAGCGAGACTCAAGGGGCGTTCATGGTCTGAAACATCTGAGAGATCGAAGGGAGATAATGCGGAATCGTGAGATTGAACGTTAAAGTGTGATGTTGTCGGTGACGCTGACAGAGATGGTGGACGAGAGGAAGAATATGATGTGTGCGGTCGGGCATAAGCTATGTGATCATCCGATATCGAGAACCGGCTGCCCACTGAGGGTGAATTTGCCGGTGATGATGTGGGATTATAATAAAATGTTGAATATGCATTATCCCGAGTGACTCGAATCGAGTCAATGGATGAGATCGTGAGTTTTTCGAAAGATGGGGATGAGACATCGATCGTCTTCTCATCGCTGCTGGTATTGCTTGCAGAGGGAACAGTTGGAGTATATTGAGGTGGTGGTATAGGGTAACTAGACGATGTGAGCAAAGAAAACTGCCTATAAGAGCCGCATTGCGTACCTGTCTGTTGATCGCGAGGATAAACCGAATCGTGACGTGTTTCTGTTGAATCGTTGGGAAATTCGTGAGGAGAGCCAGATACCGAGCTTGCGGTATTCTTTCAGAGCGTCTTCACCGAAGCCAAAGAACGCAAAGAATATATATGCCGAAATAGGTATTGCCCACCACAACAAAAACATCACCCGTTGAGAAAAGGGAGAGATCATCAACCAGATATAAGCGTCCGCTCGATTCCAGTTTGAGTGAACAAAGGACCAATTAGTCCACGGGCGAAGGCCATTGGTAGAGTTAGCCCATATCGTGACAGATGTCAAGGTTGTACCCCACATCATTTCGGTGACGGACATAGCAATCAGACGGAGATATCGATTTGTGGTCATAGATGAATTGGAAGTTTGAAGAATACTGCTAAATGTGACTCGCAAGCGAGTAAAGTGATATAATGATAGCCCTGATGAAATATTGAGTGAATATCAGACAGATCAAAAAGTTTCATACCTGCATATACAAGGGTTGCAACAGACAACAAAAGCGGAGGAAGCCAGACAATAAAAATGGCAGGTATAGAATAGTAGGTAGTGGGTTGGCATCCAATGTCTTCAAGGATGTCAAATCGATGACCCTGGACAATATAATCTATGGGGGGCAAATTAGTCAAATTAGGAATAGGCCAGAAGAATGAATTGTACACACGCAAAGCCATCAGAACGATAGGAACGCCCCAACAGAGCGAAAAGTCAAAGATTGCAATCCTTCTCCTATCAAATCCATCCAATTTGCCTTTACGATTGGACCCAATGAGTTCGAGATACTTGCAAATGCAGAGAGAACAGGCAGGCAAAGCAGAGGAGCCTCCAATAACCAGCTTCGTTGCTAACAAGACATCAAGGTATGCACTATACACAGTTCGAAAGTACTCACAGATGTCGCACCATACGGGAACAGGATTCAGAATATTTCCCGCCCAAATAATACTGTTGACTCCATAGATAACATTCAGGATGAACAGCCAGGCAACAAGTGAGAGAGTCGCAACGTTTCGAGCCCGCCAATGCCAGAATGCTGGTATTAAGGTGAGGAATGCCGCGAGGAATGCGCCAATAGGAAGTCCGGGTTGTTGCATAGTAATGGTAAAGGTCTGACGAAAGGCGGGGAAATATATCTAGTTTTTGGAACGGCCGTCATATTTATGAGGATCTAAAAACTATTGCAGGCGGGAGACAAAGAACGGATACTCTTTTGAAAACACACAAGCAGACAACAAAGAATTGCATTGTATTATGTAATAAAATTACCCAATCAGGATAACAATGATGTCACACGTGGCTGGGGTCTGACTGGCAGGTGTTTTAGTATGAGTCGGTGAGAGTGGAAACGTATTCAGCGTCGTTCTATCGCAAATAAACAAGGAGCGCGGAGTCGAAAGGTTTTATGGTCTTGGGACTCCCTGGCGTAGTATACAAGCGTGTAACGGTAGATTTGAAAAGCAAGAAAGTAAAGAGCCGTACTACATCGGGAGCAACTAACTACGGGAGGCGGCAGCTTAATAATACAACGATCATAGAAACTTCCTTTCCTGACAAAACGACGCTTTGAAACATTGATGTCTTTGATAAACAATGTGTTTCCTGGCTTCACAAAAGCCCTAAATATGATTGAGAAACAATGGCAAATTTCTACCATTATATCTGCGTATGTACTGGCAGTGGTATGCCTGAGACCACGAGCTTCAATAGGGACACAGTGAGCGAGGACAGGTAACGCGATATCAGGAGGCGTTTAATTGAAAAATAATGTATAGGAAAACAGTATGTACGGGAATAGGTAGCGATACAAGACGAAAGGTTCTATAGCGTACATCCTGAGCTCTCTACTAGCGCCAGCAGAGAACTGTCACGAATTACTGTGCCAGACGTATAATTCGCGCTCCTGGGAACAAAATAATCGATACCGCTCTTCGCAACGCTCATACACTCCAAAATTATCAAAAACCAACGATAGAATCCCGAAAAAATCAACGAAAGACAAGCGCGAATGAGCAGCGCGAAAATGTGAGGACAGTCAAGGGCCCTTGGCCATCACAATTACTGGTAGCCTGGGACGACGAATATGTGAGCATAGCACCATTTGCCAGTAGAAAAGCATACGCACAATACGGCCCGCGTTGGACGACCTATGAAATGACACACCAACCGTGTGATATGCCAGCTCCATAATGTTCGGAGTCAATGGGTATGTCTGGTGGAAAGAGACTGTCCTCTCCAGAGTTGCTAGGCAGGGTAATGAATGCAACTGAGCCGAAATCGTCCATGGTAGTGCAAGTTAAATAGAGGATGACGAGCAACTGGGGACGAAGGATTGGGACTGTTTAGAGATGAAGGCGGGCAGTACCATCGAGAGAGGTGTTTAAATGCCAGTGTTAACAATAGCAACTCAATAACAATGTGTTCTTTGTAACCCAAAAACCGAGGACAAAGATCTGATCATGAGCCGTGGCTTTGACGACGCACGGGCGGCACGGCAGGTCGGCTAAGTAGTTGCTGTCTGGCCAAAATCTTGCAAATAAAGCGTGAACAAAGACATGTTTACAGTGGACGTTGCAAGAGAATGGCTTGCAGGTTGATTGGACTGCTCCGAGTCAAACACGCGCCAAAACAGAAGCGTGAGAATAATATAACGCCACCAGTCCGGCTGCTATTTCCAACACTGGCAGAGGCAGCGTCTGTTCCAAGGTCCTGGCTTTGATAAATAGCAATTCTCAAAAGTGTCCACTAAAGTACATATCTAGGTTCGATATCTCTTGGATTCTCCAGCCTTCAAAAGTCTGTTTGAAACAGACTAGTGTGGAAAATGTGGTCCTTCGGACTGATTAATAAGCTGTATCGTTGCCTAGTACTATCTCGCCGCTCGCGCCCGTGATGTAGTACTGTCGTCAGTAACAAGCAAATTTAACGTCTTTCTAGCATTCGTTCTTGGTGGCAGATACAGACGAGGAATAGATCATTCCATCACTTACTATGCAAATATTTCATCTCACTCAAGGTGCTAAAAGCCACTTGTGAATGAAAGACTTACTCATGTGAGGGCCTCTGTTCACGAAAGCAGCCTCGTTTCCAAGCAATTCCAAACGTACCTAATCGAAAACTGACAATGAGAATCTGGGCATACTCACCCCGTAATTATCTCTCCGCTGGAAACGTTAGAGGCAATTGTGAAAGTTCTAAAAGAGATCACGCTTAACGGGAATAGCGCAATCCGTGCGACATCTGTAAAGAGTCGAACGCCGAGGTCGTCCAATGTGACGCGCAGTGTTCAATGAGGATAAGTGTAACATGTTTTTCTTGCAGATGAGGCTCAAGCGCCAATCTGCGGAAACGTGGGTGACGAGAGAAAAGATCATAACTCGGAAAGCAAGGGGATTAACTTGTAAAGTGAATAGGTTCAGGACGGGAAACTTGAGCTCATAGAAACTCGCTAAAAACCCTACAGGAATGATAAGTCCAGGCGTCCAACTGTGATCGACCATTTGTGAAGAAGGTAAAACAGAGCTGGGCCGGGCGTCAGGGAATGCACCGTCTCGGGTCTAGACCGCAGGCGCCGGGGAGAGGTGTCAATGAGTGGAAAATAAAAAATAGCTGAAGCACGACTGTGAGTCGTTTTGCTGGGAGATAAGATTCTTCACGCTCGGATGTCACAATGCGTTGAAGTGCAAAAATATCCTGGGTCCGATGTCGCATGATCAATACCAGGACAACGGATGCTGGCGGTTACGGACAGACGAACAACGATCGGTGGTCACACTGGATGCGGGGGTTTTTGAACAAGACCGAAAGAAGGGGAGTAGTTCAAGGAACAGGATATCAATGGCGAGCAGTCTCTACTGACTAAAGAGGACGATCAAGACATCTTCTAAATACAATCTGTCCCGCCTGTTGAGAAAACGGAGTTAGCTATAATGCGGCAGAGTGTTGAGGAAAAAGGGTGCGAATGATGATAATGGAATGGTTCGATGAGAGATCAAAGTGTTCTGATTCGACATATGTGGAACAGAAATCTTCGACCAAGTCCACTCCGCATATCTGGAAGTGAGGAAGTCATTAGTCTGGTAACAAGACTGTATTGAAATCACGTTCGTACCTTACATCACCAGTGGAACGGGAAGGCATGCCAATGTGCTAGCGATATAAAAACAACCAAAACACGACCGCAGGTCCATTTCCTAAATACATGCAGTCTCCCCAAGATCAAGCATCACAAGGAGTTGAAAAGATGCAATGAACGATATCCCACCTCCGATATATCGCACGATCAATATCATGAACTGATCCAAACAGTTATGAACAGCCGCCAGAACGTTCAAATAGCGGTGCGTATCGGCCCAAGTATTCCAAGCGTATTTTTGAACAAGACAAGTTTAGGGGCGGGGATCATTACTATGCGGCAGAGGATTGAGGAAGAAAAAGTGCGAATGATATAGCTCAAGCCGATCGATTCGTCCGATGAGAGATCAAGCGTTCCGAGTCGACCCGAGTGAGATAGAAATCTTGGACAAGTCCACTCTGGGCATATCTGAAAGAGAACAAGACACATAGACACAACAGTGTGGTAGGGGGAAAAAAAACACTTCAAGGAGGAAACGTGCCACCTCCTTACTACACACGGTTTTTTCACGTGCAACAGCTGAATCGATGACGTAGAATCTAGACTGGCTGCGCAGACAACGGTGTCCGCCTCTGAAGTGACAAAGATCCCAGTTTATAATGGCATATCCAGAATTCCATAGAGCTGTAAGGCTCGCAACACTCGATTCAAGTCAAAATTCCTGATTGCAGTGGTATTCTTTGGTACTACTAATGAATTCGATTGCCAAGTGTCCTTAGTTTTCTACGAAAACCTATTTAGTATTTGAGATGCTTCGAAATAAAAGTACTAGCTCCAAACTACGGACAAAGTAGTAGGAGAACCTCGGCCAATAACAAATAGTGTATATCTTAACGAGAGAGAACGCCAAAAGATTGCACGACAAGTTGGAAGAATTGGCAACAGAGTACGTACAATGCGCTTAGACTGATGGCAGTGATGTCCAGTATCTCCGCAAATAACACACAGAGTCGATGAAATTATGGTAAGGAATAAAGGTCCAGTGGTAGTAGAGGCCTACATTATTTCGGCCAAAAAAAGAATGAAGCGCTCCTTCGATGCCGTTTGCGTGCAGATTCCGACGACATCTTGCTATGGTTGTCTACGCTACTTCTGTTATTGAACCCCAGACTGGAGTTGTGATCCGAGGCCTAAGGTTACAAAGCTGGCTTAGTTTGTTGCAAATAAAATAGAGAGATCAGACGCACGCTACTGGTAACGGAACCTCGACGAGCGCGGATCCTCTTTAGCTGATCCAAAACAAACGTGCTTGTGGGTCGCATATCCGGTCTTTGATCCCAACACATCTCGAACAGCTCCCATATATCGTCTGACAATCCGATTTCAAGATCGTCATTCGTTCTCGTCGGTCTCTTTCCATTAGCAATACCAGATATCGTGTGTGATATTGCCAACGGCGTTGCGGTGAGCGGCAAATCTCCTCCACGATAAATCTAAATTAAGGTATTAAAATTTATAAGAGCGGACAGACGACAGATATAAAATCACCTCTGCGACGACCATAATAGCAAATGCATAGACATCGCTCGCAGTCGAACGCCTTCTCGTATCATAGCTTGCATTCTCTGGAATGAGGAGTTCTGGTGCCATGCTAGAAATTTGCCCACCATTGACGTAATCTGAAACATCATTGATTTGGGCGTAGGGGTCGTGGATAACAGACAAGTCAAAGCCAAACAGGAGGGCTCTTCCTTCGTCATTTACAAGGACGTTTGTCTACGTAGTCAGCTATAGCATGTTTGAATGCGGTCCAAAAGGTGTCGACTTACGCCTTTCAGATTTCCATGCACAATTTTGCGTGAATGGAGATATTGCAGACCGTTCGCAATATCAATAACCTACATAGTTTGAACATGATCTAAGTACACGCAGAGATATCAGATGAGAGGAGTGACACAAACCAGCTGTACACGACTCGCTTCCGGGTGAGAACGCAGGTACTGCCTGACGTTTCCATAGACCATCCATGGCGATATTATACATAACGGATAAGGCTCGTTAGATATACCCACAAAAGGGAGAATATTTGGATGCGACAATCGCTTCCAAATGACGGCCTCGTGGAGAAACATCTGCACCGAGTAAACAATGAATATTTGCACAGGAAATTACATGCGATCGTATTTACCTTTACTGCGTCCGGATCTGAAGATTTGTATTCTTTTATAGCAACCACGGTATTATTATAGGTGGCCCTAAACGTGTTGGCAAAGCAATGGGTTTGAGTAACCTGTTCACTATCCTTGAAGCCACTCAGCAGCAGATAGCTAGGCGGAAGCAGACGTGTCCGATGCCATAAGTTTGACAATGCCTGCAAACATTTTCGATCAAGCACAGGGTCCGACTGGGGTGACCCAATTGCCTGCGTAAAAGATAAAAAAACAAATGAACAATAGGAATAACCAAAGCTTACTTTGTCAAGCATGTCAATATATTTTGGGGTATCTGGATCGTCGCACGTCAAAAGGGAGGTCATCTCAGTTGGTGAGTCGAGAATGGAGCGAAGAATATCAATGCAAGCGGCTGGAGGTGGATCAGATAGTTCAAGTACCAATCGTTTTGGACCCGAAATCCCTGGATCTGGTTGCCGCAGATATCGCAGGACAGACGATATCCCTGGACGATGTTCGAACTGACCATGCCAACATAATTCCATCAATTGCCAGATGCTCTCTGTTAGTCCGAGCTCCAGCGCCTGTTTTGGCCTTTCTGGTCGTACGCCCTGCATGACTCGTAGGATGACGGCGGAATCAGAAGGAACATCACAGAAGGGCACTCGTCCAGTGAACATCTAAGACACGTTAATGATGGTCATGGATGAGCGATCCCGTGAATTACCTCCAGAGCAACCATAGCAAAGGCGTATATGTCGCCTGCTTCGAAGACGCAGCTATTCATGAATTCCACATTTTTTAAATCCAGGAGCTCAGGCGCCATCCATCGGTACGAGCCATGAGGAGCGGTCGCGAAGTTGAGTGATTCCAGAGGGGTCTTATCGCCAACCTGCACTGCTAATCGAAACCCAATTAGACAAGCTTTTCCGGCACCATTCACTAAGACGTGGGCCTGAGGCGATTCAACGGATTTACAATCCGATTAAATGACCAAACCACGTACAGCCTTGAGATCTCTATGCACAATCTTTCGCGAATGTAGAAATTGAAGTCCAGTGCAGATGTCTATCAACTGTTCTCGCAATGTTGTAGTATATTGGCCGTATAGAGTGAATTGTTAGACGTACCAAACGAACTCTGTCTGCGCCTGGATTAGAGAGAAGATATTCAGTGACAGTACCGCGCCCCATCCATTTGGATATTATACAAGGAGGAAACTCGTTTGAGATTCCGAGAAAAGGCACAATGTTTGGGTGAGAAAGTCGCACCCACGTCGAAACTTGCTCGAAAACCCGCTACAAAGTGCTCTTTCAATGTGAATGTATGGATTGATCTGAGGCGAGTATACTTACCTCCCTAACCGTCTCACGTTTATCTGATCGAGAGGACCTGAATGTTTTAAGGGCTACCGCACGCCCATTGCAAGCTCCTTTCCACATATCCGCGTATGTTCCCAGAATAATAGGTTCGTCGTGCGACTTCTCCAGCCTACCGGAGATGCGATATGACGAAGGGAGGAATCCTGTCCTACTGTACAATATCCCCAACATCGAGGTACATTTTCGACGCATTTCGTCGTCCACGTATGGATTTGGGGATCCCATGACCTTGGATCATTATGAACATCACTTGAAATAATATACAGTAATCAACACGTACTTGGTCCAACATTTCAATGAACTTGATTTGGTCGTCGTCTGTCACATCCGTAGCAAAGATAACGTCCAAAGGGCCATCCAGAATTGACCGAACAATGTCAATAGATTCTTGCGAGTTTGGATCAAAATCTGAAAGTCGTTCGTGGCGGGGGATCCTTGGAGCACATGCTCGCAGACGGTTCAAAACAAACGATATCTGAGGACGATTTTCTCGGTCATGCTGCCAACACTTTTGCACCAATTCCCAGATATCATCAGTTAACCCAAGTTCCAATGATCCCTCCGGCCTGCTAGGTCTTTCTCCGTTTATGACCTTAAGAATCACCGCAGAACTGGGTCGAACCTCATGGAAGGGAAATTTGCCGGAGAAAAGCTAATACCAGAAAATGAGCAACCGAGAACCGAAAGGGGAATCTCAATTACCTCTATCACGACCATAGCAAGTGCATACATGTCACTCTCTGGCGAAGGTCGAATGTCGTGGCTTGGATCATAGTCCGGTTGCAGTAACTCGGGTGCCATCCATAGATACGTCCCACGAGGGTTTGAGACGATTGTTGAGGCATTTACTGTGTTCAAAGGACTTTTGACCGAGGTTAACCCAAAGTCTGCGAGGCACGCTTGTAGTTCGTCGTTGATAAGAATGTTTAACTGGGAGCGAATGATTACTTTTCATCTAAGCCAAGAGTGAAACCAAGAACACGTACGCTCTTAAGATCACCGTGAGCAAAATCAAGGGAGTGTAGGTAAAGCAGTCCCTTACAAACATCTAACAACTGAATAAGGAATAATATTAGCAAGAATTTCAAGGGTGGTTGAACTTTTGACGTACAAGTAAGGGCCGATTTGTGTACGGACGTGCCCCTAGATACTCGAGCATGGTTCCGTGTGGCATCCACTTGGAAACCGTACACAACGGAAGGAAGGTATACGAAACACCAAGAAAAGGAACGATGTTCGGATGCTTGAGTTGTTTCCAGATCACCACCTCCTTGTAGATTGACTACGACCAAGTGTGATCAGATTGCTCGTCTCCACGAGCAGAAGGGCCGGAGCGTACCTTCCTAACTTTGACAAAGTCTGCAGTGGCATACGTCCTCAGAACCTTGATGGCGACCTCCTCACTCCCATATTTTCCCCGCCAAACATCAGCAGAACCTCCACCAGCGGAAGGACGTTCGTTATTCTTCACAAGGCCGTACGAGAGCACATGAGAAGCAGGAACGATGCCTTGGGTGCCACATATCTTCCGTAGAGCAAGAAGACACTTTTGAAAAAGATCCGCCTTCGTTCTGATTGCGGGCATAATCTACGACGGAAATCACGACGGAACATTGCATGCACCAACGTAGAACCGACCTTGTCTAAGATGTCAATGAACTTTTGCGCATTCTGACCTTTTAGTTGCTGGGAATGGGGTAGAATAGTCTGGATGATCTTGATAGAGTCGTCTGAAGTAAGGTCGAGCGCTGCGATTCGATTCAGCCGTCTAGATATCTCCGAGGACTCCATTCCAGCACCTGGGCGTATCTGGAAGCGATTCATATGCAGACACAATCGCAGATCCAGCGGGAGAGCGATATGAAGGAGTACAACTTTGGAAAAATGATGTGGACTGCCGTAGTCGTTAGAGAGCGCGAAGAAGTCAATCAGCGTCTAACTATTCCTGTGTCGGGGAGCCGGGACCGTTGACATATTGTGGATTCCCAGATATCCCACAGCCCTGTGGCAGTATACAGTATAATAGTAGTACATATCAAGTCGAGATGGCGGCCCTGGTTCGGTGTGGTAGTGTGATAAGACTGTGTACATAATACAGTGTCATTAATTCGTTCCGTATATACGCTATGGGTCACTTTGAAATTGGTGCAGTATTAAAATTGCACCTAATATGTAGTTTTCCTGTGCATGGATTTCTGATTGCATATAGTGCTACATGTGCTTCACTCATCAAAGCTGTACTAACTTCAGGGACAGACAATAAGGTATAGGAACGGCCACATGCGCAACGTGCTTGAATGGGTAACAACATAGCGTTGAAAAAGCGCATGGCTCCTCTTACAAATCGAAATGGGTTGGTCCTTCGAAAAGATTCCTCATGTTTTTGACTCGTAGGATCCCAATCATGTAAGAGTTGGGGCAGAAGAGGATGGTCCTCGCGGCATCATACTGGCGTGTAATCACTTTCAATGATCTAAAATAACGAAACTTTCGAAGTTTGATCAAGCAGCACGATATCTCATACCTTCCACTCGGAAAACGATCATAAAATCTCCCACTTGTTCCGTCCGTGCTCCAACGTTCCTTCAGATTCCCAAGAATCTTCTCAAATAAATAGGTCTTGGCGTAGGCATCTGGATAGGAGACTGATGGTGGGACGCGAGGGGGATAGTCCATGATAGACGTTCTGTCCATAAGCGAGAGCAGGTTCGGGTTGCTCGAGAAAGTAATCAGAATCTGATTTCGACGTTGGGCGTGCGAGTGAGGGGCTAGAACGATTTCCAGATGTTGGAGAGTGGAGCGTTGGGGGCAATCGAGAGAAAGAAAGGAAATCTTGAGGGAACTCAGTATTCACGTATCTCTGGGAGTTGGTATCGCTTTGGCTGGCAGTTGTTCACCGCATATTGATAGTAGTATGAAGTTGTGGGAACGAGTCGGGTGCAGGTAAAAGCATTCGAACGACGCGTCGGCGTCGACTCGCCAGTTCGACCGAGGTTCGACCGTACGAAATATGTTGACAACAACATCGAAATTCTCAACCGCTATGCCAACTGACACAAGGAACATGCATTCATGTGGTCGACTATTGTGGGCTTTTCGTAGAAGCTTTTGTGCTCAAAGTCGCTGACAATACTGGCCACACGCATTGTCTCGCATTATTGGACACACTCTCTAGTTGCAGCTGTCATTGTTCTGAATCCTACAAGTTGTCTTGCTTGATGCTTCTTCTCCTGCACACGTTACATTCATCAGCCCGTACTGTCACTTTAGACTCCAGCACGCGCCATTGGCTGCACCCATGGACACATTCTTTTCACTCGCAGATTCCTCGAGTGATCCAGACAACTCTGATCCTCTTGTAGATTTTGAACACCTAAACTGTGGCTCGAGTAGCGCATTTTGTGTTGTTGCATAAAGAACTGTCAGTCGACATTTCTTTCACCGTCTGAGACGTTGATTCTTGTTTTATCGAGTTGGTAAGCCTACTATCTCTCCCCGCGAGTTTCTATTGCTTAAACGGCTTTTCAGCTTGTTCCTACGCTCGCCCCACGTCACTGGATGACGCTCACCCACACCATCTTTAACACTGCATTGATATTGTATCGACAAATACAGTATGTCTTCCAAATACTTTGTAGAGTTTCACCGTAACTCACCACTACGATACAGTGTATCCTTATAACATTCCCTTGCCTGCTAACAACATACGATCCATACCCATCTTGCTCGTTTGATCCCCCATCCGACACCCCGCTCTTTTTGGGCAATATCTCCCTATAATAATTCTTACACTATAGCGAAGAATGTAAACAGTAGTTTTCGGTCTAATGTTATTTTTTTTGGGCGTATCTTTCATCGGTTCCTGCTCGATTTAACTTGATACAATCAGCTTCGTGTTTTGTTAGAGAGAAAGTATCAAATGCATTGTAGGGTATATAATTGTATTCGCAGCTATTACAAGCAATAATGGCAAAAAGGAACGTAGATAAGCTCGGGGTATCAAACCACCCTAAAAGACAACAAAAACAATCGAAGAATACAGTTGTAAAACCGAAAGAAACCTAAGAGTACACCTTGGGAACCCACAGGAAGGTAAAACGACAGCTGAGTACTAGAATACATCTGAAGGAAGAACGAAACGCATAAGCAAAGGTTGGACATGGAGCGGCATTCAAAAAGACCCACATGCGTGATTAAGTCTATCAAAGTGTCCAATATCACAACCCATGAAATCGACCAGCATTAGAAGAACGTCGAAACTGAACGTGTATGATGAGCTGGCAGTCTGATTATAAAATTATACAGACACATACTTGATAGCAATAGAGTGACAGTGTTCAAGCAATGACGCAGAAGGCCGACGAACTTCCAGAGCCCCAATGATCTTCATTGATAGGAGGGTTTGATTCAAACATTGAACCTGAACTATCGAGATAGTCAGGAGCGGTGGATGTGGTATCCTCTTCAGATGTGAGGGAGAGTAGTGATATGAAAGAGTCCATGGAGCGCGCGTTCAAGAGCGAAGCGACAACTGAAGGGCAGAGAGCAAGGTGATAATTTTGCAAGCCCTGTGACTGGAGAGACTCGACGCTGCAGTGTGGGTTTAATACTCATCTTGTAAACCATTGTTTGCCTGAAAGACACGCCAACACAAAGGAACAAAAGATTATCAAAGTGGTTGTACCGGGAGACAATGCCATGATGCCGATCATTCGTGTTTAGCTTTGTTAGGATCAGAAGCCGACGACCCGGATCGCTAGTACAGACCGACATTGAAAAAAGTAGGTTATTTCAACTGAAAAAAAGGTCTCTCAGACAATCATTTACTATTATACATACCTGACCCTGATAATCTCACAAATTTGCATCGGCGTAGAGTCAAGGAAAATCTCCTGGATTTCTTGTACGCTTAGAATTGTCGGAATTAGTTTACGAGCCAGTAAAAGGTCCGAACATGGAGAAAATAACTCGTCGATGCATCAATGCATCACGGTCCACACTTAAGTGTAAAACTAGTACCAAAGAGTACCAACCGCCGCACAAGTGATGGCGTGACACGAACAATGATTCGTAACGCGTCACAGTGCGACTCTTTGTTTTCCTTTCTTTGACGGTCAATAGCGATAGCTGTCTTTAAATATGTTTTTACAATGGTTCGTCCTACTTTCTTTCCTACCACCATTTCCTAGTTGTTGCGATGTTTTACGAACTCCCTGTTATCGCCTTTCTCGCTGCTACTTTAGTCCTCGTGCCTCTGCCATGGCACTGGCGCGCGCGCAATATCTCAACTCTTGCCATCATCTTTTGGCTTTTTCTAACGAATATCACGTATTGTGTTAATGCGATTGTTTGGGGAAATGATGTGATAATTAGGTTGGAAGTTTGGTGCGATATTGGTCAGTCCTTCCTTTCTTTATGCCTTCAAAGACTTAACATCAGATGACAGTAACAAAATTGCAAATGGGAGCCAGCATTGCATTGCCTGCAGCATGCTTCTGCTTGTGTTTACGACTTGCTAGCGTGGCTTCTGTTCGTCAGGCTGGAGTGACTGAATCCCAAAAACGGAGGAGGATCATTCTCGACTTTGCGTTATGCTTCGGCTTGCCCTGTATATACATGGCCCTTCGTATGTCTTCTTTGTCGGACTGCTCTCGTTACACATCTTAACACCGGAATAGACTTCGTTGTCCAAGGCCACCGATTCGACATTGTCCAGGGCTATGGGTGCCGACCAGTTGTTTACGAATCGGTTGCTGCCATATTTATAACATTCCTTCCACCCCTTGTGCTGGATATCGGTACATGTGGTTGCGCTGGTAAGCAATGAAGACATGTAATGTTGACTGTAACTGAGAAACTTACCTTTGGTCAACAGTTTTCGCGTTTATCCAATTCTACCAACGCCGAGCCACTTTCGCAAAACATCTCCAAGACTCAAGCTCTGCCTTGACTCCTTCTCGTTACTTTCGCCTGATGGCCATGTGTGCTGTCGAAGTTGTCTGGGGCATCTTCGTCAGCTCTGCCAACATCTGGTTTACTTGTCGTTATGGCTTGCGTCCCTGGATTAGCTGGTCTAATGTTCATTATGAATTCAGCCAGATTGGACAATTCCCTACAGTGCTTATTTCTGCATCCGACCGCGCCTGGGCTTACGTCCTTTGGTTGATGGTACCTATCTCAACCTTCATTTTCTTTGCCTTTTTCGCGTTTGGTCAGGATGCTATGAAGGAGTATAGACAATGTTTCCGTTGGATTCGTAGAGTGTTGCTTCGCCGTCGAGATGTTGATACATCATCCTCTCCATCGTTTGGATCGTCGGCATTCCCATCACCAACGTATATAAAGTGCGTGCTCAATTTGTGATGTTCATTGACGATTTACATATTTTTTGTGTACTCAGACCTCTGAAAGCACTGAAACTCGTAGACAGTGGCTCATACTCCACATCATCTGTCTCTACGCAGACCTTGACCTCATATGATGGTTTCAAAAAAGACGTCACTTATACAAAGGATCATGGGGAAAAGAGCTTTGCATCCACACCTTTTTCACCAACATTATCGTTGCCCAGTCATGGGTCACGCACACTTGCAGATGCAGAAGGCGTCATTGCAGGGCTGCCTTCTGCATCACCGCGTTCATCCCCCAATGATCGACCAACGTCATCATACTCTAGACCATGCTCACTACGACCATCTGATATTCGAGAAATATACATCCAAACGCACCATATGGTCTGATATCATTCCGTTCTTGTCACACAATTCGTCTTCTTGTCTATTTTTTTTTCTGCTATTCAGGAAATTGTCTGCTGCCTTATCCTCCATGCTCTCATTCGTCTCTTGGCCTGGCGTCCGCTCATTGTGTAATTTTACATGCTGGCTGTATTCCCATTATCCCACTTCCAGTGGATGTCGCTCTTTTGTATCACATTTTCTGTTGTTAGCACGAGTTAAATAATAGAACTGTATATTATTTCTACCTATACCTACGGAGATAATGCTACACAATTTCTGGAAACGTGGTTACGAACCTGCTATAAAGACGTGTATATACCCCGAAGATGGTTGAAAATATAATAACTGCGGGCGGAATTCACTACTGTACACATAAGTTAAGTACTACATTACGATTACTTATGTCAGATTCTGAAGCCTTTTGTGCTAGAATAACGAACTACTCCATCGAGTTCTTATTTAACGTCACTGGCTGGGACCCATCATGATTTCGTCAAGGTCGTGTGCTGCGTTAGAACTTGACCTGGTCGCTCGCGTTCTCTGGTAGAACCGTCAACTGTTCGCAGCAGGATATAGATCCCTATATTCTGTCATCCAAGCCTCAAGCGGTTTGAACTATGTCTGTTCTTCCGAAACATCTAACAATAAACGCTTGAAGTTGACCAGAACTTCAATTGATTGCCAGCCACGTGGCGTCATTGTCCTTATACTGTACTTGAAGCTGAAGACAATGCTTGTCAAAATTTATGGCTCTTTGTTCTGCGGAAATATTACCCATTGTTTCTAGCCTACATAAAGTATCTGTCATGCGCAGTGTCTTTCCTTATTTCATCGTTTAAACATGGATACTTTCATCATCCCAGTCTTCACGATCATGGGTTCAATCGAAGAGTCCCCAGAAACTTTTGACGGATATCCCATCGACCAGGAACGCAACGCATTCAATGGATATGGCGCGTTTTGCGTGATATCATGACCTCCGCTCCGCTGTCGAGGTTTTTTTTACTTCTACCAACTGTTCACATACCGTCCGTCTGCTTTCATCTCACATCCCACATTGTACGCCGCTGACTTTCGAACCGATTACCTAGCACTTGTATCCTCATATACCTTTGCACATCGCTGGTTGACGTGCACCGATTTATGCACCATTGTGTTTCTCAAGTCACTTAGGTGCGTTGTTAGCTTCCTGTTAAATTATTGACAAGTAACTTTTTTTTTGTTCAGATGTATCAAATAGTGCATTCATCTTTTGTTCTTCGGATTTGGCAGAACTATTTTATCATTTATCGACGTTCGTTCTATTGAAGGTTCTCTGTGTTATGGTTTGGGCTTTTAAATGCGATGGAATTGTTTTATTTCTGCGTTTTGTTTGTCGATTTATGTAACTTAGTACCTGTCTCATCACCTTTAATCAATCCGGACAACCAGGGAGACCTGATAATATATCACAGCTTCGAGTTCTGCGAATTTTAACATGTACAGGAAACCCGTCGTGGTGGGTTCCAGCTGATCCAGGAAAGCAGTGATTCCGAGAAGCCAAGTTCGAAGCTCTGCCTTGTTCTTACAGACGACTGGCCAAGATAAAAGTTTCTGAGAGTTAGAGTCGTAGGCCGCGCGCAAGACTGACTTACACAGGCAGTGACGGTAGAAGGTGTAATTAATGGATGGTCTTGTACGGCTAATTGTACATCGAAAGAAGTTTATGGCTTCAACGGCGGCAGAAGAGCAGATCCAGCTGGTAGGTAACACTTGAATTGACCAAGCTTAGGGAGCGTATGGAATCATCGAGGTTTGAGGAGAGCAGCAGACATGAAGTCAGGTATTGGTCGATCGGAGAACGTCTACTGCTAGCGTGTGAGAAAATTCTTTCCAAGCCAAAGGAAGGATATAGGTGTAAGATTGGGATGTATCGTTCTATGAGAATCTGAATACATAGGTCACTTGTAAGATCTTGTTTTTATGTTGTTTTGACTGAATTTCCCCGACTCTCTTACGTAAGTAAGAGGGAGGGTTTTGTCGGACAGTTACAGTAGTCGCGTCGCCAACTGCCAGCTCTGCAAAATGTCGATACTATGGGTCACGGAGGTATTGAAATCTCACCTAGTAGTTGAAATCGATTTTTATGAATTTAAGTCAT
>QLOR01000557.1:0-22943 GCA_003313825.1 Sarcodon aspratus
AACGGAGCAAGTCGAGCTCGACGTCCTGCAGGGACCGTCGTTGTTCGCCTGCCATCTAGGAGTTTGGCTACCACTTTGGGCGCTGGGAGAAGTGCGAACGAATTAAACGCGCCTATGTATAGCATCCCGCAACAGCATCGTTAATTTTCAAAAAACCGTACGACAACTGGGTTTTTCTATTTTCCAACTCACTCATCGTGGAGGTTAGAGAACATGCCAGTCAGCCGCATATATCCGACTGCGGAAAGCGGCACAGCAATGCACCGGCGCGGGCGTGCGGGGAGCCATATGGTGTCCCAACGTTCAGTCATGCGGAAAAAAAGTCAGATAGGGTTCCTTCAGTGCCTACCCCGCAGTAGTCGCTCCTTGTTGTACTACTATGTCCACCGCAAGTCTCCCCGTTTATCAAGGTCTTCCATCTTATACAGCTGAACCGCGATGGTCCGAACGGCGAATTGCACTTAATCAACCTTACCGGCCTACTAGATATAGTACCGAATTCGTAAAACAATCGAGGAACGGCGGTGTTAGTCTGCGGTTAGCTCAACATGAGAATAACCTTGATGCTCCGGTGTATGGAGGCGGAGAAGTCATTAAAGGGACTGTTGAGTTGTTAAAAACAGATAACGTTACATCTGTTGAAGTCAAGGTTCAGCATACCATCTGCCATTCATCGTATAATTTTCCTGATTCACCTTTTTTTTTTCTAGATCGAGGGAACCCTGCAGCTGCAAGAGATCGCGGAAGGAGGCAAGTCTTCTCGCGAACTATGTTCGAACAAACATGTTTTGTGGACCAAGGGTACTAGTCCATGTCCGTCATCGCTTCCCTTCAGCTCGACGTTGCCCGCAACGTTCTCGGATGGTCACGGAACCTATGTCCGTTATCCTCGTGCTATATGGTAGTTTACTAGTTCATTGACAAATTACCAGCCGCTCCCACCAACGTACGAATGCCACCTGACAGGCTTTCCTGGATTCAGGGCCGATATCGAATACTCTGTGAGTGTTTTCGTCAGCAAAGGCAAAGCGACAATATTTGGCCTCGGGAATCCGTATGTTTTCCCTCGTTTGGTTCTATTTGATATCAAACTAAATTCAAACTGCCAAAATCGAAGCTCAATATCAACCCGATTCGTATATTTTCCACGAACACGTCCTGCAACACCTCTGCCTCCCATGTTACGGTTAAGCACAGTAGCTCCTGGATTAATTGTCACCCCAGAATGGCGTTGCTTTTCGTCTACTATCAAGTCAAGGAAAGTACACAAAGGAGGGCAGGATATCGAAGCCAAGGTACGTCACTCCTCCTTATTCAGGCATTCCAGACTTTCATCAAACATTGTAACCCTAGTTATACATTCCGGCCTCTAGAATATTCAGCCTTTCCCAGCCAATTCCATTTTACCTGACGTTCTTGTCGAGTGCCTATGCCCTAGCTGCATTCCTACCATTTGGACCAACTGCCGTCTCTCTCCCTTTAGCCAAACAGCACACACAGATTCGTCTGCTACGACAATCTATCGTTGACAGCGCGTGCGTGTCATGCCTTGTTTGTTGGCTCTCTGGTTTTCATCGGATGTAACGGATTGGTTTACTACAGGAACGCAATTCCTGCATCAGGCGCTCAATTCAAGAAGACAGAGATCTGGACCACAGCAACCGTTGGCGAAGGATCATTTAAATTTTTCGTACGTCTCTCTACTTAGAGCTCCTTTTTCCCAAATCATTGTCGATGCCCTGGGGTTATCAATCCGACATCACTGATACGCCGGTCCCCCTAGGGTGATGGACCGGGGTGGTTTACATTCACGGGCGAGATTCTTGTATCAGACGCTATCAAGAACCCGGGGTTCAAGGCAGCGGGGTTATTTGTCAAGGTGTGTTTGACACTATACGCGTTCCTGCGCAATATTTCCGAGTCATAAGTTTGCTGACGCACTGTGATGTTAGGACTTCATCTCGTTAACCATGAGTCCTCCGGCCAAGGGTCCATATAAAGAACTGCAAATAGCCGTTCCCGTACAATTAACAACAGATCCTTGGACAGCGAGCGCAGACGCTCCTGCGCTACAATATAGACTCCTGGGATCAGAATCGCTAGAAAGCGTCCTACACTCACAACCGGAACTAAGTTTCCAATGAAGTAAATAATGGGCATATTTATCATTTCATCCAAATATCCAGGACTTTCGATCGTGATGTTCTCCACATATTCTCTACAATGTAAAAAAAAGTGTGCATGTGTAGATAGACTTTAAATGTCAACAAGTTAGGATGGGGATGTGACCTTGGCGGAACCTTCCTTGTACTGACCTGTCCATGTTCAACTCACGACTTGGCGGGTCGTTCGTTGATATCTGCAACTGTAGCCTTTCCTTCCAATATCTTGTCTCCGTGTTCCTTCAACTCTGGCTGTAACCAAAAGAATGGCTAGTCAATATTTATCCCCCCTGTACGACAAACACACAAACCTTTCTCAACACCTACAATAAAAGCGTCCCCAAATTGTCGTCACAAAATGAACGCATACTCCTTACAACAACAAAAACTCACCATACCCCTTCCCTTCTTCGCATACGCTTAACGAACCAACCCACAACGTCAACTTGGTAAACTAAAAAAAAAAACGCAAAAGACGAGATACGCGCACCTTGAACCTGCTCCTTCCAACTCGGTGCAGGGAGAGCGGAAGTGTGTACTTCAGAACCGCTTCCAGGGGCTGTTGCGGCTGCAACAGTAGAACGAACCCAAGGATTAAGTTTAATCTCTGGACCATATGGGGTGGGGCACTCAGAATGTTACCTTGCTGGGGTTCCTCGTCTACCACAGTAGCCTTGACCGTCTGAGATGGGGGTGCTACCCCTGCATCAATGACAGGCTCCTAAACGTACTCTGAGTTAAGAGAACCATAAGAAAGTTTTTGGATAGACAAACGTTTGTGGGGACACTTGAGCGTGCAGCGGTTTCCGCAGAAATAGGCATAATTTACTAGAAATGCGATGATAGTGGGATTGTGTATAGGGTTGGTTGTGTTTGGTTGAGTTGCGACGGCGGTTAGATAACGACCCCTCCTGCAGTAATGATGTCATTGACTCTCATTCGATCATTTCTCACGAGCGCTACGCTTTCAATTGCTCCACAACTCCACAACTTTGGGAATTCGTAAATTTCTTATCTGGAACTATTGGCGTTGACCCACTTTTGGTATGAACATGAGGGGATAGTCATGGTTTCCAGGAATAGCGCCCATAAAATCCCTATCGTTCTGATAACAAGGTCTTAATATCAGACAAGACGCTCGCTGCCCGATTCGAAGTTTTAAAGCGAGTCTGCTTGTCCTTGAACGATTGGTTCTATAACCTAGCATTAGCAACTTCAGCATCGCCACTACCACCGTTTTGCACCAGCAGCTCCTTCTCAAACTCTTCCCTATTATCCATCCACCATCGCATAACAACAACCTTCTCTCCATCCCCCACCTTCTCCAAAATCTCCTTCAGAACAGAATCAACCAACTCCTTCTTTTTCGCCTTATCACTTTCAGAGAGAATAGACCTTTTGACCTCTTCCAAAACTCGCGGAAGAAGTTTAATCGGCAATGACGACAGGGAGGACATCAACGTTAAATGGAGCCTGTGCACTCGCTCGCGTTCCTTGTCTTCATCCTTTGTAGAAATAGAATTGACGGTATCCAAGAGAGATTGAATGCAGAACCAAGCCAAGGCATCACCTAGCTGGGAACCGCTCGATCCAGCACCTCTTACAAGAGCAGCATATGCCAAACGCAACTGCGTCGTAACCAACTTCCCATCGTGAGAATTCTAAAAGCCCTCTAGTCAGCACATAAGAGGAAAGGGCAAAAGTCATAGTAGAATACCTCAAGCAAGCAATGTGTGTAAAATGGTACAATCCGCTCAGCAAAAGGTCGTTCGTAGCCTTTGCCTTCAACCTTGACAGCACCAGAACCGTCGCCTACACGTTGAGCATGCAAAGCGAAAATTGCAAGCACAACAGAATGAGCAGACTCGTATGTCTCGCGATGAGACGGGTCTGAAAGATGTCTGCGATAATCTCGTCAGCCATTCTATCTATTCCAAAAGAAAGAAAAATCACTGACGGGAGGCATAATGGGAACACTGCCTGCTCAATGACACTTTCATCAAGCGTCGGAATGAGCTGCTCGCTACACGCCAGGGCAAAAGCTTCTTTGGCGTTTTCCATGACCTTGGATTTCACAGAAGCTGCAAAGCGCACCATAAACCCGGTGACTTGAGCGGTTGAAAATAACTAACCTCTGCTGCACAGCTCGATTACGAACTTTCCGCTAACGGCTGCATCAGTCGATAACACATCGATCGCAGAATAGAAAACACGTTTCAATTCTGAGAACCCCCCTTCAGATGTCGAAGTCACTCCACCGAACTGAGAGATGACAATTGAAAGGTGGGACAACGTGTGCAATATGATCAAAGCCATGGAAGGTGGTAATGAAGTCGAAGTGGAAGGCAGATAAGTGACAGCGGTCGTTACAGATTGAGTGATCATCACCGTCGCGAACAAGAACGTCTTGAGAATATTCCACACCGTTGTCATCGTGTCCCGAATTGACGGATCTGCGTGTGCAGCTTCAACCAGCAATCCCAAAAACCACAGAAGATTTGAGCGAACACACCAATATCATTTTCATTCGATGTATCTAGAATGGGGTTATTTTGCCAGTCAGTCTCCAATCCGGCGGCCAAGTTCTCCATTTTAGTAAGAGTATCTTTCAACACTGGCCAAAGATGTCCATTCCGCGAATCAACGGCAGCGGAAATTGTTCGCGCGTACAATTTTGCCAGAGGGGCCATATTCAGATATATAGGCGATGAAGAGAGAGACGCGTCGAGATTCTGGAGGAACTTGCCATCTTGAAACCCGGACGCAATGATAGATAGCAATGTTTTAAGAAATATCTATTCCGACAAATCAAAAATCGTGACAAAGGTTAAACAACACTTCACTCACAGGAAGGGGCAACGCAGTTAATCTCTCTGTAGATACAAATGGCAAGACTTGCGACGCCATAATAAACGCCAACGCTATAGCGTCAACTAAAGAGCATCTGGAGTTAAACCTACATGGCTCACGAGACATGTGAACAAATAAAAATACCTTCACCATCATCCGTATCGCGATGAAATTCGTTCTCCCAGTCCACAGAACCGCGTGAATCTGAATACAAGTCCATGACCTCAGCGAGGGAAAGCACGATCTCGTTTTCGACCTTCCCCCTCAGTCTTCCCTCTCTCATCTTCAGACTCGTCTCAAAATCTTCCAAACCAGCCAACAAGCCCCCATAACACGCAACCCGCATCATAGCCTGCCCGCCCTGCAAACCCTTCATCACGCTTCTGACCCATCCACCCACCCTGGTATTCAAACTCCTTAGAAAAACAGAACTGGCTGTCTTTTCTTCATCCTGGAAGAGTTGGATTTTGATATGTAATGCGTGTCTGAACGCAGTAGATGCAGCCTCTAGCTTGGCACTCGAGAATGGCCGGAAGAGAGGACTTCCTATCACAGTTGCTGCCAGCGGGGTGGGAGAGGGCTGAACATGCGCCAAATAATACGCTATTGAAGCCTGGATTGTCTGTATAGACAGAGCAGTTGACGAGCGATTGAGATGATTCAAAAGATTCGAATACCCCCTCTCCGACATTTGCGTATCAAATAAAGAAGCTTCGAGCCCGCGTGTGATAACAAAACTAAAGGTTGCGAAATGACGACTACTACTAGTATTCGTGCAATTCCTGAACACGTCTACAAGATCGTCCCATCTGTTCCTCCCTCGCCTCTCCCCAATACACTTCCGTTATCTGAGCTAGATCAGAACGACGGGTTCATACATCTCTCCGACGCAGCTCAAACACCAAAGACCGCTGCACTCTTCTTCAGTTCGCAGAATACATTGTGGCTGTTAAAAGTCAGCACAAAGGTCGCACTTGCAGAGAAGGGCAGATTCAAGTGGCTTGACGAGGGAATTACAGGATGTATACATTTGTATGGCGAGAAGGATGGTGAGTTTGCGAGGTTTGGCGATGGTATTGTAGTCGATGTGGAGGAGTGGGTGAAGAAGGAGGGCGTGAGTTGGGCCGACGACGAGGTCACGAAGGACATACGAGAACGATGGTTGAAGGATTGATCTCACCTTCGTCCCCTCGACGATATTTTGATGCTTCATCTTTCCACCCGCCCCCGTAAATGCATTCTCTATGTCTCAATTGCGCAGTGATTTTTCATTCAATAGCCACGATTGTCCGGGTTCTGTAGGTTTCGATGTATAGCACGCGATATAGAAGACTATGCCATTCTACTCTTCAAGCGCCCGGGTACCCACTACTAGTCTCAACTCGATAACAACGCGTCATCGAGCTCCCCTCCAATGACGATCCACTCAATCTCGTATGTCGCTACGTCACTTCCTGATCATCCTTGCATCATCATATCTCCACTTCAAATACATATATAAAGACAATGGAAAATTACCAATCATTCAAATCATATAACCAAACAATGTCTTCCAACAACAACAACGATAACAACTATTCAGGCAACCGGGAATCAGGCCACACCGGAAGAGACAGTAAGTCGTCCACACCGTCAGCAAACGATACTTTCATCTGATCACGTATGGATTCAGCGACCTCGCGCTACGTAGAAGGCGATGAGCAGCAGCAACGCTTAGATACCAACCCCGAAGACCAAGGAATTCAACCAGCTTATCTGGATCCAGATATCTCCGGTGACCCTACCGACAATTCTGCCTACGGAGCAGGCGGAGACTATGCCTACGGTGGCGCCAGCACTGGTGACTACGATGCAGGCAAGGTCTCCCGTGAGCCGGTCTATGATAATAACATGAGCGGCGGCGGCGGCGGAATTGATGACAACGAGTACCAACAAAGGTCCGCCTCGAAACCCAGCATGACTGATACTATTCGAGGTAACGGTCTATAAATCTCTGTGCGACCCACTCTTATACTCTTCTGTTGACTTCCTTTACAGGAAATTTGGAGAAGGCTGCGGGAAAGGTTACTCGTAACCCCGAGCTGCGGGAAAGAGGCCAAGAACGTAAAGTTCGTCTATTTCATTCTCTTCATCTAATTGTTTTGCGTATGCTAACTTGCCGTCTATTCTAGACCGGTCAATTCTGATTACCTGCGAACACACTGCTTCCAATGTAGGTCAACGTTATCATGTCGATCCAACTTATATATCGGTTCTTTTTTCTGTACAATTACTCTGTTAAATAAACAGTAGTCTTGACCTCTTCCTGTATCGTCGGTATCATTGAACCTGTGTGATAATCTGTATTCGATCTAAACATCAATCTTTACGCCAATCTCGGCGTACTAGTAGCTTTTTGATTCGGTTATCGGACTAGATGCTTTTAGCGTCGTCATAACTTCCACTCTGCGTAATACTCAAGATCAAAGTTTTGATTAAAACTCCGCGATGTCAGTTTGCAGATAATTAAGAGAGAACTTGAATTATATCCGTTGTCACCCAATCGACAATGCCTATATGTAGTACCTGAAAAATCCAGATCGTGCGGAAAGTGACGAAGAATCTGTACCGAACAGTATATAGGAAACATGTATATAATGTGTGTAATTAGCAATAGCGATCTTAATCTAGTCCCAGAAAGAAATCAGTAAACTAGATGAAAAAAGAAAGAAAAAGAGCAAAATTCGATATATCAACAACAAAGTGCTTTTTCGAGGCTTCCGGTATCACGAAAGGTAGTCCTACGTAGCATTCCGTATGATGACCATGAGACCATCTGAATGCGCTGAAAAAATTGCGTCAAGTAGGACCTCGATCTCCGGGCTGGAACGAGTCAACGTTGATGAGATATGAGCCTGTGATCTAGGACCTCGAGCAGGAGTGGCTAGCAATGTGGTATGTGAATCTGCACGAGACTTCCGACGGCCCTCCTTGGACGTGCGCGAAGCAAGTTTATCTTCACGCCGATCCCGCCGCGTCAAAGGGGATTCTGCTGTTCGTTCACTAGATAGACACACAACTCGAGTCACTGGTACAAGGTGTCCAGTGGGATGCCATACCTAGAGTCTCTGCCCAGTGGGCAAGCAGTGAACCTGCCAAAACCAAAGCCTCCGTCGCTAGGTTGACCACGCTCGTTTACGCCCCAACTTTTGATCACATCGACCCAGCTCCTCACCAGTTCTTCGTCCTTTTTGACCACAAAATCGTAGAAGCTGCGCCCCATGACAGCCGTCGTGGCCAACAGACTGTCGTTAGAACAATAGAGGATGTGACAGTTTACAGAAAAGCGATCTAAGATGAGGAGCGTTCTGATAGATTGTGCCGGTAGAGGGTCAAATGTCACCGGAGTTGCAGACTTTGGTTCAACGTCAGAAGTACGAGATGAAGAGGCGTTCCAGCTGGATCCGGTGGGTGCTGTGTTTGTTTCGCCATCCTGCATTGGCGACGGATCATTCCATCTCTACATGGTCGCAAAAGTTTGGGTGCGATAAGTAAGAGAAGGGGGAGATACATACCCTAAATTCAAAGTTTGTAGCAGACGGAGTGATGATAGTCACTTCTTGTGCTGTTGACGCGCTGTGCATGGCTTTCGGGCCGGGCGTCGCGTACGAGACACCTCCGGCGAGCACATTGTGTACAACAGTCCGTGACTAGTAAGAATAGAAACTTAAGCAGTTGACGCAGAAATGAAAGACGATCAAACGCACGACTGCGCAAAGCACATATCCTTTGTAAGGATCTTTGTGCTTCAAGCGCAGATAAGCCAACACAGCGGCTTTATCTTGCTTTATAGTGTCGCTATCAACCAGAGTCAGGAACGAGAACGAAATGATATAAATGACATACTAGTGAAGTTGTTTTATTCGGATAAACTCGTCCGGGTGGACCAAGTTAATCGAAGGGCGGCCAATGAGTTCATGAGGTTCGTAACCTGACCAGGGCGGAGAAGATGAGCAAGTTAGAGTGAGAAATAGATTCTAAACCCACCGAGTAGATCATGCACGGATTGTGAACAATATTCCCATACTGCCTTGAAGAGCATTTTTAATAAATATAAGTAAGTACGGAAAGGATCACTACATTTTCCGTGAAATCTACAATTCCAACTTGGAGAAAAAGGTCAAGAAAGGTAGATATCGTGAACTTCAATGTCAACGCACTAAAAGATACACAGGGCGTCGAGTCTTTGGTCTGCGGCATGGTTATTCGGGTCGATGACGGTCAACAGCGAGAATTATAGAGCTCCGGAGAGAAAGACGAGAGAAAAATACGTGGCAAGCGCACAAGTAATAGAAAATACTGTATCCGACTGAAGATTGGAACAGATGAATTCCCAGAAAGAAACAAAGGATAGAACCGGGGAGCGCTAAATGATCATACCAAGCTAAACTAGTCTGAATGGCCAGAAATTTGGCTGATCTGGAGAGCTCTGTAACGGTGATGGGGGCTGAGGACGAGCGGCGTTGTGGTGGGAGCAGACAGCATTGTCACGGCCTTGTTTGAGGTCGCTCGGAACCAACAGCCTGATTTACGAAATAAACAAGCCATATACAATGCTCCCCCAAATCTTACAGCATCCTTCGAGATTCCGAGATCCGGAATCACTTACCTGTCCGCACCCAGATCTCTCTTTATCTCGCCTATATCCCTCCCAACCTGCCGTTCCTCACCATCTTAAGCTCAAGCCCAGGCTGCATGCCCCGGCTCTTTGGCTTTTTGTCCATGTGTACAGGTAGTAAACTCATATAGTATCTCTTCTGCTTGTTTCGAGTGAGATCCAGTAGAACCAGTACAATCTTATTCAAACCCAAATTTCCCAATTCAGATCTTACTTATCTCCGCCTCGTGCTGTCGTGAATCCTTGTTGCAGCTTTCTCACATACCACTTCCAATGTGGTCTACTAACCGCGAAATACAACTGGGAGATCTCGTCATAGTCTGGCTCGTACGTAGTCTTTGACAACCCCTGTACCGTCCTTTTTTCCGTATCGTTCGCATCAGACCAGAGAACTCGTCCAACCACTCGTCGTTACTTCAGGCAAGGAATTTAACAGCAAATTCGGCACCTATCGTCACGAGGACTTTATCGGTCTTCCTTACGGTTCTAAAGTTGGTTCTCGTACTGGAAGAGGGTTCATTCATGTTTTACGGCCAACCCCCGAATTATGGACGATGGCCCTCCCTCATCGTACTCAGATCCTCTACCTTGCCGATATCGCATTCATTACTTCATGGCTTGATATAAAACCAGGCAGTAAGGTCATAGAAGCCGGTACGTCTTAATTCTCCCTTGGAAAAATCATTTCTCGGAGTCTGGCACTGTTCGGTTTCTTGACGCTTGTCTTTTCGCTCGTTCATCGATTTACGCCCACTCTGTCTGCATCCCGTCAATTTTAATTCTGAAGAGGACTGCATTTAACGTGATATACACCCCCGTCTTGTCATGATCCCGCTCGGGATCGAGAAATGCAGATACTCCTTCGTCTATTCAATTCTCTGAGCCACTCAATTTTACAGAAATATTCTCACGTCTCAATTCTTCTGGATTGCTGTCGTCGTTGTTCGATAATTGTCCTAATGGTTATTTAAGGTACTGGTTCTGGTTCGTTCTCCCACTCAACGGCGCGAACAATCGGTCCGACGGGCCATCTTTGGTCTTACGAATTCCATGAGGCAAGAGCGCTCAAAGCTAGGTTTGCCCTTCCCCCAATTAAGATTATAATCTCCGCTTCATTAAACTGTGTCCCATCAGGGAGGAATTTACGCAACATGGAATGTCGGATATCGTAACCTTAACTCACCAAAACGTCTGCAAAGATGGATTCACCGTGACCGATGTCGCAGACGCAGGTGGTCCTCTTCCTCTGCCTTCTACCGGTGCCGTAGGCTTACGTTGAACTTTAGTTTTTCTGGATCTACCTGCTCCTTGGGATGCCGTTGATCATGCAAAGAATGCACTTAGAGTAGGTTAATTCCTCCCACGATGACCCTTCGAGATTGACCAACCCAAATGGATTTGGGTCTTCCTCTCCAGAAAGACCGCACGACAAGAATATGTTGCTTTAGTCCTTGCATGGAACAAGTCCTGCGAACTGTTAGCGCCCTGAACGACGCCGGATTCACAGGTATTTTTGCCACTTCGTGGCCACATCACGTCAAATTTACATCACTTACAAGACATTACCATGTATGAAACGCTCATGCGCCCGCATGAGACTAACCAATATCCCCCACTCAAGTCTGTTCGAGAGGTTGGCGAACATCTGAAAGCGCTGGCCCACAAAAGGGAGGATAGACGACAGAAGCAGATTGTCTACTCGCGAGCTCGTAATCAGGCCACAATAGCAAAGACTGCACCTAGTACGGCTGAGAAACGGAAGCGGCTTGATGGAGACGACCATGACAGCACACAAGCAGATGACGGACACAAGCGGTTCAAGACCGACGAGGAAGACGAGAGCGAGGTTGATGCTGAACTTGTTCAGGTTGTTTCTGATGAGACTCCTGCTGCAGAAGGCGAACCATCGAATCCGTCACCTGCACAGGCTGCACCCGAGTCTTCGAATCAGGGTCTTTTGAACGTCTCCAGGGTTTTCCCCGACGTCCGGGGACACACATCCTACCTGACTTTCGCGTGCCTCGTGCCTAAAACACTATATGGCTCAGTTGATGCAGCTCGGAAACAAGACGAAACTTCAATAATGCTAGGTGGGGATAGCATAGAAGAAGTTGCATCCAATTAGCAGGCTAGGTATCATAACTAATATAAGGAGATACGAATAAAATGGGTCATTCCTCGACTGCCATTCTGTAAGCACGCTCTCTCTCCTTCTCTGCCTCGATCTCGGCGGCTCCTTTCGTCCTACGCGTCCTCAAGACCCGATCTGAAGCCGGTACCGGAGAACCTGCTGCAGTCGAGGTCTTCGCCCGTTTGACAGGAGAAACGCGCTTCGCCGACGATTCTGTGTCCGTACCAGAGATACTGCCAGTTCTCTTCCTCCGACGTGCTCGATTATCCGACTTTGTCGACGCGGCTCCTGTCGTTCTAGTTAGCGGCGTCGAGTGACCACTTGTGTTCGCACTTTTCCTCTTTGACTTCGCCCTGGTTGTCTTGGGCCTGACATTAGACGAATCGGAGAACTCATCATCCCCTGATACATCTCCAAAATCAGTGTGCTGACGACTGGCGTTTTCTGCAAGTTCTTGCATAGTCTTGATTCCACCATTTTGTCTTGAAGGTTCGGACAGAATTACCACCATCTCGTCGCCGTCTTTTTCCGCTCTTGCGGAAGGTGGCGCTTGCAGCGCCTCGTCGACGACTTCTAGATCACGGTTGGAAATAGGAACGTCTTGTGTGTCATTGTCAGCAACTGGTGAAGAACGACCTGATGTAGGGATTGCATGGGGATTACGCGGTAGACTGTAATGCTCGATGACGCCTTCAACGGCTGTGAGAAATCCTCCAGGCTCCTGAAGAAAGAAGGCCGTCAGCCTTGTATTGAGACGTCGGAGACGACTATTCACACCTCCAGTTTACGTTCCGCGTTGGTTTCATCACCTCCCTGGGGATCGCGCTGTTCCTGTCTGCCATGGTCCTTGTACTGCTCTACAAGTCGCTGTCTGATACGAAGGCCTTGCACCAAACGCGTCCATCGCTTCAGTACCTCAGCTTGTCGCTTCGTTTCTTCCTTTTCTGCTCTGTGATGCTCCGCTTGCCAATATGCCTGTAAGAGGCTAATAAGAAAGACGCTCGTATCCTTAAAAGGCAAAAACTTTGCTCACCTCGATTACTGTGGATTCGTTCTCCGCCGCGACAACGATCCCTGATATTACAGGAATGGCCCTGCGGTTTTTGAATTCAAACGACGTCTGCCAGCGAAGAAGACGATTGGATCTGCCAAGTGCGGACGAGAACAGAGGGACTTACCACGGCTTCTGCGTAATCAAAGCCGAGCTGTTTGGCTATTTTCGCAGCACCTTTATCTATAAGAGAATATGGAAAGCTTATCAAGAATGCAGACAAGTTGGGTTAGTTGGATACGCACGAGGTATGTATGCCGCTCCTCGAGGCAGCATCGAGGGCACATACAGGTCAATGTTGCCGAAATCGTTCTTTGGAATTATTCCCTGAGATAGGAGTGACGTGAATATTTCCATCATAACTAGGATAGGTAACACTCACATCAACAATAGGATCCGGAACATAAAGCTCGGTCTGACTCTGAGCATATAATCCCTGCATGATATTGTCTTCGCTACCATCCCCACGTTCAGCTAGCGCCATCTCTATAGCTCTCTTCTTGTTTACCGTAACGGCTCTTTGTTTGACCCATTTCATAGGCTGGCAAGCTTCTCGGACTTTATAGCCTTGCCTAGTCCAATTTTCGGCTGTCTTTAGAGAGAGGACGTTGCCTCTCGGGTATACAGGTTCTCCGCGGAACTTGCCAAGCTCCACTAATGGATGAATGACCTCTTCGCGTTTCAAATGGCGCGCTAGCACATAACTGGTGACAATATAATGCGTTACATCAGAAACACGATAATAAAAACTCAAGAACTTACAGTGGATGATCTTTGAAACCTGCTATGGAAGTGGGCATTCCTTCCGTAAGTTGATTGGATTGTAACTCCTCGTCCTCGAACTCGTCTCTGTTCTGGAGATGTTCGGCTAATTATCTGCAGTCGGATCTCATCACAAGAAACACTCACCAGTCTATACGGTCTCCTTATTACATTCAATACCCCTTCCCACCATTCTTTCCTCCCCCTTCCTGCTCCACCGCCGTGCTGCATCTTTGCAACCTTCGCCCCGTACTCTTTCGCGTATCGCGGCGTTACATCTTTGGCAAATCCATCCTCTTCAAATGCCAAGACGTATAGCATTCGGTTTTCTTGTTTGGCTCTATTGTTTGAGGAAGAGGATGGGTCAAATACCTTGCGCCTGTTGACTATGGCACGGATTGGATCGACAGGCAACCATCGGGCGTCAGGGCGAGAGAAGACTTCCGTCCAGAACACGGGAGGTGTTGTGGTTGGATCAGGAGTTTCTAGAGAGGTGTAAAGACGGACATAATTCATAAGATGAGATTGTATACCTGCTCTGGAAGGCTTGGGCGCCGCAGCCTTCGGTTTGGACTTTCGCAATCGAATTAGAGGAGCGGCTTTCTGCTTCCCTTTTGCCTTTTTACTAAGTCGTTGGCCTCCGTCGGAACTGGATTCGTCCAGAATAAAGCCACCATCCGTAGCTTTCCCCTTTCCTTTGATGTCCGCCGAAGTAGGAATCAAAACTTCCTCCATATCTTCGTCGTCATCGTCGACATCATTGCCATCCTGCCCGGCTTCTTCTTCATCCAATTCAGTCGTCTTTCCCTCGCCCACTACTAGTTTCTTCCTCTTTCCACCCTGTTTCGGCTTTCCAATGCCTGCCTTCCAGGGAACACTCTGAAGACTGACAACCAGTCTCGCGGGAATCCCCAAAGCCCTGCAGAGCGCAGTGAATAGCTGAGCACTCACGTCCCTCGAACCACTCCTCATCAAGGCATGCTTCATCAGGCTCTTCGGGCTTTTAATGATTTCGTGCTCTCTTCGATCATCATCACTCTCGTATAACAATACGCCATCACGGTCAAATTTATATTCTCCTGCAGCGAGAGACTTTTTGACGTCTTCAAAGGTCTTGTTGCGGATGTGACCTGTAATTTCGACTTGAAAGAATTCTCGGGCCCACCATTCAGCCATACGCATGATAGAAGTCTCGAAGACGCGGCCTCGTTTTGCGGCATCTGGAATCCGCGATTTGTTGATTGTAAGAAACGAGTTCTGAATCGAAAGGGGCACCAGAGACATGAGTCTTGCCTATTTGAAGCATAACCCCTCGGTTGTTCATCACATTCAATTTTTGAAGGAGGAGGCACATACATGTAGTAGCTCATCGTTTATCCATTTATCCCTGGTCAATGCATTGGCAATCAAACACAGTGTGTGCACCTTATGTGAATTGACACGGGCGACGCGCTCTGCATACACGGCAGCGTTCAGCGCCTTTTTCCTTCACACATCTGACTTAACCAAAGATCTCTAGATACCAAGGCGAGACTGGTGATACGCACTTAAGATCTTGGTCCTTGGGCTTTGCACGGGCCTCTAAGGTAATCTCTATAGTTTCCCGCTGTATTGTCGATGGTCCGGGCTCTGAGCTTGGATCCGGGAGGTCGATGGTCGGTTGGAGGGGAACGTGAACCTCTTCCCAGTCGAGTTCGTCGTCGCTGTCGTCGTCAGCGACAGGGGTGAACGCCTCAGATGTCGACAGGTCCATTAGGAGTAGAGGAGCATACACCCGGCGTAGAGCAAGGTGTATCTATAAGCCTCCTCGAGTTTTAGTCTGAAAGAGTCATTAAGTGCGGACGCGATCTGTCACGGGATGAGCCTAACACGTATGTGACATCACGGTAACGGTGACGTTAACAGCTTAGTGCCGTGCCGCTGACGTGATCATGATCTGGGCAAGTTACTCTCCAAAAAATCGGAGACTCATCTAGTCCTGGAAATCCAGACCAACTTTAGCCTCTCCAACTTCATTCGTTCCCCCGACGCGATTGTCCGCAGTTGGTGCACTGTATGCAAGATCTCACATACATTGGATCATCACGGCACTGGACTACCAAGAATTGTTACGCCGGCCGTGGTCAGTTTACAACTGGAGAAGCTAGACAACTCTTTTTCTCCGTGCATGGTTTTGGCCATGTCTTCAGGCGAGTTTTTCTAAACCCACAAGGTAAACAATATGATCATAACAACTCTCGAGACTCCCTGTTGACGACATATTGGGAAAGTGAGAGGCTGCCCGGAGTCATTCATTGGCGAACGTCAAGGTTAGTCATAATCCTGTTGTCCTCTAAATCGTCACATAACCCAATTCTTCCTGACTCTGAGGATGCTTCATGGATTGCTACCGCTCTATTACTACGGGCAAATTCACTGTTTGCGAGTATTCTACGCATCCTACCAGGTTGGCGAGGATCAATCGTATGGCTCTTTTGGAACCTCGGGACATGTAACACGTTGGACCAGGATTGGGCGCTTCAAGCAGTTCGCCCCAGCATTCGCCAGGTCTAATCCCACCCTCTGACAAACTCAAGTTTTGGCTTGACCTGACAATGAACCCAAGCTTTGTACATCCTTCACTTGCGAAGAAACGCGCAATCTGTGTAGAGATCCGGCATCTTGCTTGACAGAACAGATCTATTTAACGCGTACACGCTGCAGTTTCAGTAGCAAATATTCGGTCTACAGAGCAATTGTGAAAGATGACGGTATGCAACGACATAAAGACTATCTAAAGCTCAATGAAATTACCATACTGCATCAAGCTGTGATGGTAAACTTCAATTGCATCGATGATCCCTCGCCAATCGATTCGCATTTGACCTTCTCCATGTTGTCTATAATGTAGTGCGCTCCACAATCCTCGATCTTTGAACGCTCGTGGCTCGTGCAGACAGCGATGACAGTGGCGCCAGAGGCGACGCCAGCGCGGATACCGGAAGGCGAATCTTCGAACACGACACATTTTTTCGCATCAAAGCCAAGGCACTCGGCGGCAAGGAGGAAGGGGTCAGGGGCGGGCTTGCCTGCCTTCAGGCGTTTGTCGTCAGCAGTAATCGTGACTGCTGGTGGCGTAATGCCAACTCGTGTCATACAACCGTAAGCTTTGAACCATGTGTTAACGAATTTTGCTATAAGTGGTGTAATCGACTTTGGCTTACCGTAAGTCTTTGCTCCAGATGTCGCCACAGCGTATCTACCGACAGGAATTGAATCCATCATCGACCTCACTCCAGGCAAAATCTGAACTGCACGATCCACGGATATTGCCTCTAATTGCCAAGCTGCCAATTCGTGCTTGATCGTGTTATGTTCATCTCCAAGAATAGAATCGTGAACCTTTTCCATAACCGGATCCTCGAGAACAACGCCTTGAATCTCTGGCAGAGTCGACTTGGTCAACATGTGACTCAGCCTGACGATAAAGGAAGGTCTACGGATGTCCTGTGAGGGGACGAACGAGTTGGAGCGAGAACGGGCATGAGAAGAAGCTAGAGAGGACGGAGTAGAGGCTCCTGGTGTGAGCGCAGGGGTTGCTGCACCCGACGACACTGGGGTGTCTGACTTTGAACCAGGGCCGTGGGTACGGAAGGCGTCAGCAAAGAAGAGGATTGATTCTTCAAAGGCGGTGACTTCGTTGTCCATCTCGTGAGGCTTGATGTGCGGCTTGAAAAAGGCAAGATTGTCGACGGCACGTTTGCCGTGAGTAGCGGCGATCACATATGCTGGATCCTGTCCAATGTCTTTGGCTACCTTGCCCCATGCCGCTTCGACGGCCGCGATTGAATCTGTAAGTGTACCATCCTGGTATAGGGGTCAGCTGGCACTGGGTAAGGGAGAAAATGATTGTCTGTGCGAACCATGTCAAAGAGGACAGCATCTGCGAAGAATTGTTGGGTCATGATGAAGAAAGCAAAATTATCAGGTAGAGAATGGGAGATAAGTATATCGACCTAAGCGACACACGTGAGGAAGAGCAGAGTTGGGTGAGGGAGGTTGTTGTTTTTTCAATCCATTTTAACAGGATCTTCGGATGTCTGACATGGCGTTCGGTAGGTTGGAGAGGCTTATCAGATGCCAGTGGTTCCGATGCTGAAATGTCTTTCGCCATTTCCCGAATGAGAATCGGGACGATTGATGAGGCCAATAGCCTGTAATTGATTGCGAAATTCTCCTTTGCACTTGTTGCCATCTGAGACCATCATCCATACCAGTGGATGCCTTTCCGTGGGCCATTTGTAACGTTTACAAACCAGATTAGAGTTTAAATTAACTAAATATGGTAAGTATCAAACCCCCCGACCATTGATTCGGTGCCACCATCAATTTTACAGACGCGAAATCTGGAAGGGGGGTACCCCCTTCCAGATGTTGTATCTGAATTTGAGACTCCGCCTTCTTCTTTTGGAAACACCCGTCAATCATCCGAGTTGCGAGCATTCGATACGCACGTGGCAAGGCGTGAGCTGCGAGACACATGACTCCGCTTAACTCTGTAAATTATACATTATAAATCTGTAGATTCGCGTCCTACGGTTTGTATTTGGTACAGATTTATGCCATAAGGGTTACAAACTCCGCGTTCTGCATCTAACATCTGTAAATTTGCCTGCGGAAAGGCATCCAGTGATAATATTAGACTCTGATAGGCTATCGATGAATATAGCTTGAAAGTTTGGAACCATAAATTTTCATATATCGCCAGGAATAGCAACACGGCACCTCCGCCTTTTGGAATGGTCTATTGCTTTTTTTCTTACTCGGACGGGATACTTCGGTATTAATTCGAAGTTGCAGAGTCGTGTAACAGCATCGTGTCACTCCGTACGTATTTGTATTTAATTTTTTAGACGGTTTACTACCCAAAGTTCAGCAACATGGTTCAACGATTACAGCTGTCTCAGCTAATTCGGATTGACGGACTTGGAGCAAGCCTGAGCGTTTTTGCACCATCTACTATCAGAATTTAAGATTGCCTTGATCACACTGTCATCTGTCTCAGAACCCGCACTTTGTTCAATGATAGTCGCTGAAACTGCCATCATTTACCACATACTGCCATCATCCTCCAGCCCCAGGATTGATATGTCCGCAGTTGGACTATTTTGTAGACATCCAAACGGCTCCGGGCTATTGAATGATAGACGCCGTCTTAGACCCTGAATTGAACTACTATGCGCGTGATGGACGAGGCATTATTGCCAATCAGCACAATATAACCGTTGGCTCTGGGATATGCCCCTACGCTGACGTCAATGGAGGTTCCAGGTATGCAAATATATTGGTTTCGGCACTTTTCTCTCGTGATTCGTCCGGATCTTGAAGAGCACCAGGGTTCACCATGATATCCGCTCGCATAGAAGGGATGTTTTGCATCTAACAAAATTTCGCGATCATGAATGGTCCTGTCAGTGATTGCTGACCACGTGTCTCTGGGCCTGCGCGCCGCAGTGCCGTGACCACAATGGTCAACTTGAACTTGAACTGGTGGACCACACCTCTCTCGAATTATTTTGCTAGGTTTGTTGTCGGATGCCAACCGAATTCTTGCTCCAAGCTTCATCAAATTCATCCTTCTAATTCCCATGGGAGCGGTCCAAAAAAATTCCACCGGACACACGATGGGCCAGATTGCCACGTGTATTCCATCAAATTCGTTGCGTTACTAGGTGGAGACAAAGCCATCTTAATCTTCTTTCGTCTGCTCCCTCTTGTCGCTCACTCTCTCACCCCGACGTTGTGTTGGCCTGTTTTTATAGGACCTCAATGATTTTGTAGGATTTAGGCTTAAGCCAAGTATAAACCCCACACACTCCTTATCTTGTCATTCATTCATACTTATTACCAAATCGCGCAAAATCACCTGCACTTCGTTGAATTCTCAATGGATTCCTCTCTCGATCAAGGGCTTCGTCGTCGTCGAAGACACTCTGAATTTCAACTGCACGATCCCAGGGCTCTTATAGATCTTCCTCTTTCCCTGCCTTCAATTCCTATTCTAAACCCGGTTTTAACGCCTCTTGTAAACGGACAGCAGGGTTCTCCTACTCCTTCCCTGAATTCTCCTGTTAACACCCCCGGGACAACATCCTCTCCAACGCCAGTGGTTCAACCCACTCCCCCTCCTCAGGGAACAACGAATGGGGGGTCACCCGGAGGCGGCGGCGGCCAAAATACGCCGGGCACATCTGACGCAGGATCGCCTCCTGCGAATGGTGGATCAGGAAATACTTCTCCTCCCGACAATGGTGGATCTGGAAATACCTCACCTCCCGCCAACGATGGATCTGGGAATAGCACTCCCTCTTCATCTCCATCGCAAGGGTCAGGTTCGGTGCCTAATTCCAATGGGGCAACTACGGGACCAGGCAGCCCGTCGTCTGCTACGGGTAGTTCTCCATCGCTCGGCGCTTCTCCTGTAGTCAATGCTAGTAATGACCTCAACCACTTTGAACACGTCAGCAGTACCAGTACCGACGCCAACGCCAACGTATCGGACGATACGAGCTCCTCCGGCCTTCATTCTTCTAACACGACCCCTACGATTGGGCTTGGATCTAACAACCCTGGCGCGGGAGGTGGTTCAAACACACCCGGATCAGGTGCAAGTGGAAGTCCTTCACCAATGTCCGCCTCGTCAAAACCTGGTATCAGTGCTGGAGCTATTGCTGGCATTGTTGTCGTCGCGATCCTCATTCTCATTGGAGTTATCATATTCTTTGTTCGCAGACGGTACAGGGCGAAACGTGCTGCTCGACGGGAAAATTGGTTGGGTTATGGAAACACACCTGGTACCCAGGCGCTACCTAGAACTGGGTTTTCCTCAACAAGAAGCAGCTTTGCGAGTCCTGATGTCAGCGAGCGAATGGAGGACACATACCCTCAGTCATCGCCTTACTTTCACAGTAACATACCGATTGGAGATCTAGCGATGCCTCCCCAGATGAGCCAACTTACGCTTCCGCCCGTTGCGGTCGTTATCGAACATACTGGAGGTTCCAATAGCCGCTCGTCCGTTTATTCTATCGGATCTGATTCGTCTGGTGGACACGAGGCTAATGATTTCAATCTCGCAACGGCAATGGTGCGCACTGTAGACGAACCGCTGCCTTCTCCGATCTTAATCCGTCCGTTTACTCCGTCCGAGTCTTGGGCCTTCCCCAAGCCACCCGGTAGTGGTACGACGAGTCCCCCTCCGGGCAACAGTGATCCAGTCGTGGGAGGGGCGTCCAGTTTCTCTCATGTGGAAACAATCAAGAGGCCTTTTGTGCCAACGATGCATGATGAGTTGCCCGTGGTACCCGGTGATAGCATTCGCGTTATTCGCACGTTTGATGACGGATGGGTGATGGTTGAAAAACTAGGAGGCCTGGGTGAGAACGTGCAGGGATTGATTCCGGTCGATTGTCTGAGGGCTGCTGGGGAACAGTTGCCTTCGTTCATAGCATCAAAGAGACTTAGTAGCTATGGCGACGTCCTTGAAACACCACAAGCTATCTAAGTATGGTAAGTGTCGATATGTTTTGTCTGCATATGAGTTTTGTTTGACGAGTATTCTAGATTTAACTGCACAAAAGAGTTTTTTTTTTGTTAAAAAGTGTACTTGGATTCAATTATCCGTCCTGTCTTTTCAGAGTTTTTGGTGCTCTTTGATATATACCATTGTGTAGTGTTAGTTTGTCGATTCTATTTCACTTCGTTGACCATGCGGATGTTTTTATTCATTGTTTATGGCGGAAAGGCCGCGACTGCTTGATTGCACGACCCCCATCTATATATAGCTTTGTGACATTTACGCTTTAACGTTTCTTTTACATTCCATACGTAGTAGTGTATTATTCTTTTTTATAAATATCCATGTGTAGATCACGGCATTAAACGTAGCGGAGTGGGTCTGTAAAACGTGGCACGAGCCATATCAGTATGTGAGTGTGAGAAAAAACACGAGGGATTCGTGATTCACGAAGCACGAGGTTAAGCCGATAGAAAAGGACATTGGGGACACGCGAATGTATTGTGGCCTATTGTAGCCTGATAGGGCAATTCAACGGGAGCATTATCAGATTGAGTGCATTTGATCAAGCTGATAGGCTCATCAATAATGCGAGGCATTTAGGAAGGCTCGGACGCTCGGACTCTCGGAGAAGCCGTCCCTTCAATTTCAAATTTATTTTCATTGATATTCTTTATTCTTCTTTTTTTTTTTCGGGTGCGGTTTTGTATTTCCTTGTTTTGGGTGCTTGGATATGAATGGACGAGCTCGGAGACTGTTTTTGTGTGTGTGCATGTGATGGATCGATTGGAAGGGCGGGTTGAGCGCTGAGCGTCCTTCACTTAATGTGGTGGGGGTATATTCTCGGAGGAACCGGTTGTCTTTTTTTTTGCTCTGGACCAAAGGCCCAAAAAGGGAACTTGCTGTAAAGACGAGTTGAGACGTAATTGGGTGTCCTGATTGGGGGATGGGAAGCGTGGAGAGAGGGGCTTGTGTGGAGGGGGAGGGCAGAAGATGGGAGGAGGAGGAAAGAGGGAAAGAGAGGGAACGATCAAAGAGCGAGCCATCAGCGGATGTGATTGAAAGAAGGATGAGTGTTGCCACGAGGCGACGGTTAAGGAACAGGTTTCGGGCCATTGGCGTCTAAGAAGGAGAAGTGCCGCGCAACGGTTTCGGTCATCTGCTCTATGGTTACACATTCACACGCAGAAGGGACAGTACGGTATGGACGAGGGCTACGTGGCAGAGACAAGGAGACGAGCGGATAAGGAACAGGAATACATACAGTACTCTGTAGTTGCGCGCTAGATAGGAAGATCATGATGCCAGTCAAAGAACAACAGTTGTCACAAACTAGTATTGGTCTTTCTTTGCATGTTGAGAGAAAACTGATTCAATCTGAAAACAGCGTGGCCTTTCCTTATCCGCTGTTCGGCTCCCACCATCACTGCTCTTTTGCTTTTCCCCTCATCACTTGGGTCCTACGTATCATCAGCTCTTCCTATTCTATCTTTGTTTCTATCTTAATGAGTCGTCGTGCTTCGTCGTCGACAATTCCTGTCATGGGTCCGCCCACTGACAGAGACGTCGTCATGGCTCCCCCTCAATTCCCCCCTCAGCAGCAGCAACAGCAGCAGTACCCTCCTCAGCATCCAAACAACACTCCGAAACCGCCCGCAGAGATGGTCGAAAAATATAAGAAACTCAAGAGGAAGTACTTTGATTTAGAAGAGGTTTGGGCTTGTCCACGCATTCTACTTTTTTCTCACAAACGCTGACATGCCGCCAAATGTGGC